>WEIT01012231.1:90437-144499 GCA_013389985.1 Dryoscopus gambensis | reverse complement strand
CTTGCGCGCCTCCTGCTCCGGCACACGCGCCTTATTTATTTATTTATCCTGGTTGCCACAGATACGGGCCCATTGCGCTGACATCAGCCGTCTCCCACCCACCGCCGGTCCCCGGGTCTCGCCGGCGTGATCTTCCAGGCGCTCACGGACCCCATCCCTGCCCGCGGGGTCAGGCTGGGAGCCGGCTGCGGGCCGGCGGCTCCTCGGGATCATCCCCGCTCGGGGGCACGGCCTTGCCGCTCCCCTCCCGCTCCGCTCGCTGCAGCCCCTGCACCCGGCGGCTGGGCGGGCAGGGGGCACTCCGAGAGCGGAAAAAACGCTTTGCACGCCCCATTTCAGTCACTGGTTTTGCACAGCGCGTGCTCCCGGTTCGCCCCAGAGCCGCGACGTGAGAGCCCTCCAGCCTCAACGTGGCTCTTCCTGAGCTGGGTGCAGGACCGAAGGCCAGACCACCCCTGGTGGCTCCTGCCCACACGTCCCTGGTGGGGACAGCAGTGTCCACTGTCAGGGCGCGTGCCGAGGACCTGTGGGGCTCTCGTTTCTCACCTCCGTCAGCTGAAGGCAGCACAGGGCCTGTGGTGCTCCCAGGACCCCACACCTGCCCAGTGGTTGGGAATCAGGTCTTGCTTCCCAGTGTCACACGATTGTGCGGCCTGGCTGCTGAGGTGTGTGGCTGTGCAGTGTCAGGCACAGAGACAGCAGGATCACGGCCCCATCTCCTGCAGCACCACAGCACGTGGGGCTGCCCAGAGGACCTGACCATCCCTAGGCCAAGGGAGATGCGACCAGAGGCAGTGCCAGGTGAGCACAGCAATGCAGGATATCCACAGACACACAAAGGGGTTGGGGGTCTGCTCTCAAACCTTTCCCAGACAGTCTCAGCTCTCTGACCTGTGCTAGTATCTTCTGGCTCCTTCTCTCACTGCTTGGCCAGCCAGGTGCCCAGCCTTGCTCTTATGTGTAAGATCTCTCAGGAGAAATGTATAAAAATCCCAAGGAGACATAAATAAGGACTGGAAGGGACTTGGGTCCATCAGGCCCAGGCACTCATCTCACAAACCACTGTATCTGATAAGGGTTTCAGGCTGAAGCTCCAGAGGCTGCTAGTGAAGAGCTCCTAGAACTCCAGAGGGCAGCTGAAAATCCTAAAGTTCCACCGTGCTGACAGAGACTTCCCATTCCTAGCTCAAACCTATTCATGGGCATCACTCAGCCAATCGTTCTTGCACCACTCAGTTCCTTTAGTTCGAGTAAATGAATACCTGCCATCAATCTTTAAATTTCCAGTCTTTATTTTTGAAGGGTCAATATGCCAAACCCTCAATCCCTTTGCATCAGGATAGGCAAAACCACCCCAAGAGTTTTTTTCATGTACCAGTTCTAACCCAAACCAAACCCTTCCTGAATATGGGCAGTATATGGCCATACTTCTTTCAAACAGAGAAAACACCAACCAGGTTTCCTTGGAATGGCAATTAAAGTGCCCAGGCCTGAGCCCTGCTCTTTGTAACTGCAGATACCCTGTGAATTTGTCATCCTGATAGCATCCTGTCACAGATGCTGTTGTTGATGTTATGTATAGACAGTGCATTCCCATTTATCCCATTTACATCCACATCGAGTGACCTGGATGAAATGGACCATCTGGAAAGCAGAGTTACTCACAGCCCATCTCCTCCACCTACCTGCTCTGCTCACACTGAGACATTTGGAAATGGGCAAACTGAAACCATTTACTTGTCTGTGGGATTACTCAGGCCAACGTTTTCCTCATGGGAGCAGCTGAAACTCACCCTGATGAACCCTTGCATCCCAGAGAAGCCTCTGTCAGAAACAAACGCCTCGAGGCACATTAATAAAAGCAAAGAGCACAGGTTGGCTGCTCTCCTCTTCACATGCCTCAGTTCAAGTGGAGCTCGCTGGCACCTCAGGCTCCTTCTCACTCCTCCTGGACCAAAGCACTGAGCAGGAGAATGTCCATGAACCACGGTGGTTCATCCTGACAGGGCAAACACAGCCATACACCCAGAGCTGTCTTGTCCCAGCATGCTGAGGCAGGTGGGCTGCAAAGATTTTGGGTTGACTTTGCCGAACCTCAGGGGAAGCACAGCCTCTCTACACGGGTAACACATCAAAACCAACCCGCTCCCCCCCAAATTTTGGCAGAGTAATGCTTGGAGAACTTGCCTGTATCTGCCTCAGGGGACCCCTTCACACTCACCCTTGGGGAAGAGGTGCTCCAGAGCAGAATCAAGTGTGGACTCCACTGCTCTGCTGCAGGTAAACAATGGCTTGAGACTTGTCAGAAAAATAACCTGGGTGGCAAATTTAGCCTCCTGGGACACAGGTCTCTCTCTGCTTCCTGCACATGGATGACAAGCTCCCTGAGTGCAGTCTCCCAACCCTTCTGCTCAGGAGTTTCTCAGTTTTTGTTTCACTAATTCAAAACAAACACTATCAACTGACAGTGAAGCCTTTGCCTGTGATCAATTGTGAGCACCTCCAGCTCCAGCTGCTGGGCAGTGACTTTTTTCTGCAAGTGTCCCAGCTCTGCTCCTGCCCCCTGACCCCACACCCTGCACTGCTGACAATATTACTTCAAAGCTAAAATTTTCAAAAATACTTTGATGGGGGAGCTGGGGCACACATGAGCCTGTGCAAAGGGGAGCAATCTCACAAATGAGATTCATGCTGGAATTCAGTCAGAGAAAGAAATGGTTTCCTTGCCATTCGTTCTGCTCCCAGTGCTTCAGGGCATGTGTCACCATGTGTTTGTGCATAGCAGCATCCACACACATCCGAAATGAGTCACGTCTGCTCCCTGCTCCCAGAGATTCCCTCTGACCACTGCAGATGCAGGGACATCTCAAAGCAAGCATGTTTAATCTGGGGGCCGCAAGGGGCTGGGCTTCTGGGTTACAGCATATGAATGCTGGAACAGCAATAACATTTCAGTTCTCCTTAAAAGCATTGAGAAGCTGCCCCACAGACTCCCCATCCCAATGCCAGCTGGGGGAAAGGCTGGAACTGAGCACTGAAAAGACACAAAATCTTCCTTGTTTCAGGTGTTTAGAATACAGCAAATGACTTTATTACCCATATAAATGTGATCTGGAATACTGGTTTGAGCTGTTGAAATTAAGCTGGCAGCAGGGCTGAAGCAAACAGGCTGTCGCTGCATTTCCCTGCAAACAAATGGCAAAGTACCTGCTGAGTCACTGGATGGAGCCTAGCAGGTTTAACAGTGGAAAGTCAAGAACCCAAAATAAAACAACTCCAGATTGGATACCCTAGAAACACTCTGAGTTTTAAGTGTGCGTTTTGGGCATGCCCACACTGTAATTATATACATATATTGTATCAACAGGACCGACGCTGCCCCCACCACCCCAAACAGTTGCTCAATGAGATTACGAGTCCTTCAGCAGTGCTAATTAGCGCTTACGCAAGCACGGATTTCTCCAAGCCCTCGGGGCTGCTGCCTAGAGGTGAGGATGCTCCCGGGTCTGCAGGCCGTGCCCTGCGACAGGGACCTCCATTAATGTCCCTTCCCTGCTGCTTTGACAAAAAAGTTCCTCCCTTTGTCCTCCTGAGGGGCTGCCCGGGTTCAAACGCCGGCCAGCCAGCCTGCAGGTGAGGAGGAGGCGAGGGGAGGGTACGGACACAAGAGGCTCGTCGAGGAGCTAGTTAAAATGAGGAGAAACACGCAGCAGTGGGACAAGCAGTGGCGACTCCAGGACACCCAGCATCTGTGCTGGGGCTCCATAAGCCAGAGCCTTGGATGGCATAAAGCTTTATGCAGGGGAACTAGGCAAGGAGGAATGCGCTCGTTTGCTTTTCCACCTTCCCTCACACTACTCTGCCAAAGCAAAGCTTGTGAAAGCTTGGGCTTAACGATTTTGCCTGAAAAGAGGGTATTTACATCCTTAAGAGCATCTGGCATAATTCTGTATTTCATCTTGCTTTCAAAGGATAATGCAGCTTCTAAAAATTCCCTCCAAGAGCCATTATGATTTTATGCTGCTCCTGGTATGATAAACAACTTCATTTGTCAGGCTCCGGGCATTTTGCAAAGAAGCCAGCAACACTATTAACATCTTGCAGAAAGGAACCTGAAGCAGCACAGCTTTCCTAGCAGCAACCAAGAAACCCTGGGAGACACCCACACTGGCCCTGCAGCCCCCACATTGCAATGGCCCCATTCCTACACAGCCACAGGATGACTCTCTGCCAATCTTCTGCCTGGAAGTGTTTAGAAACCTGACCATGCCATTCATGGTGGTTTTAAAGTCCCACTTTTTTACAAACTGGCTCTGCATTCATGAGAGCTCAACTTCTTTTTAAGAGCTATAAAATACTATATTTACTATATATATATACATGATGTGTATGCTATATTTGCTCAATAGAAAATACTGTAATTACTAAAGCAGAGGAAGTCCACAGCAGCGTGGGTGCTGATCTGTATTTTTTAGCAGGCTCAGTCTCCCTCATGGACCATATTGCTGAAAGGACAGCGTGCTGGTTTCATCCATCTGCAGTGTGAACTGCTAAGGCAATCTCTTAGTAACTCATTAGCTCTTGTCATCCTCTGCTCCTCTCTGAACTACATCCTGATTTCCAACATGTACAGAAATGGCGAGACATAAAACGTAAGACTGCGCCAGTGGATGAGTATAGTGGCCTTCTGTGAGGTATTGCTCTGTTAATCAATAAAAATAAAAAGTTGAAGTATAAATATTGCTCTGACCATTTGGAATTTCCCTTGTATTAAAGAAGACACAAAGCAGCTCTGGACAATGATGCTCAATACACTACGTTCCCCTCCTTTGGGACACCAGCAGCCTCCCAGTGTTTCCCTCAGGCTGCAGCAGCTTGTGTCAGCCCTGGAGCCCCTCAGGAGCCAGCTGGCAGTGCCACTCTTTGGGAAATTCCAGTCCCCATCTGCTGGGGATTTTTATATTGCATTCATCCCTCTGGACTGGCATCCTCCAATCTGTGAAAGAAGTTCTGAGCTTTACCATCTGAAATTCAGGTTCAACAAAACCACAACAGTTGGGGGTTTTTTCCAATTTATGCAGGGTCCTGCAGGAGCATTTGGCATCAGCCCCAGTATGAACCAGGTGTTAGTAAAGGTGTTTTAAATCCCTGCCCTGCACTACATGTGTTGTTCCCATTCCTGTTCCTCCACGGTTCCTGCTGGCTTCAGCATCCAGGAGGAGACTGTTAATGCCTCGTTTGGTTGTGTCCTCAAACACCAAACTGACATTCCCAGTTTTCTGTAGCTACCACAGGCAGTAGCCAGCCAGATAGCTCTGTCCTGAACAAGGACTGACACTGACTGGCTTCTAATACAGAGATTTGAAACCACAGAATGGTTTGGGTTGGAAGGGAAATCAAAGACCATTGAACCTCTCTCCCCCCTGGCCGCCCGCAACTCGTCAGGCCAGCCCAGTCTTGGGGGGCTTCAGAGGGAAGATGTTTCAGAAACCAGGCGAGAGATCTACAGAGGCTCAGTTTCCTTATGTTTATTCTCAGGGATGAAGGAGGAAAAAGAGGAAGAACAATGGCGGAGCAGGGTTTTGTCTGGGGTTCGGTAGGTGTGGGTTCTTGGCCCTGGGCCAATGGGATACAGAAAGGAAGGAAGGGTCAGGCTAACATAGTTACAGCTTGTGGGGGTCTCTTGGGAGGATCATACCATTCCCCAGGGAAATGTAACAGACCATCTCATTCCAAGCCCCCTGCCATGGGCAGTGACACCTCCCACTACACCAGGCTGCTCAAGACCAGCCTGGCTTTGAACATTTCCAGAGAAGGAGCATCCACAGCTTCTCTGGGCAACCTGTTCCAGTCCCTCAACACACTCACAGTAAAGAATTTCTTCCATAAAGCTCCTGCTAGAGGAGAAATTCAGTACCAGGAGCAATAAAAAAAGGCTCCTCAGGCTTTATAGATCAGAATCGGGGGGTGGGGGCAGAAACAGCAAAACAAACAAAGAAAAATTCAATCAATTTACTCTTTTAAATTAATTTTTAAAGCTCATAAAATAAGTTACCATAATTTAAATGTCATGAGAAATTTGGATTACTTTAGGAAATGGAACACAAAAATATCAAAAAGTGAATTTGAAATCCAGAGACATGCCCACGTGCATCAGGCTGTTCCGCTCTGCTGGAAAGTGGGAACTTTGTCACCTCAGTGTAGTGACACAAGCCAAAAATGAGGTGGTGACCACATTTCAAAGGACAAAAACCCCTGTCATTTTCAGTAGAACAGGCAAAAAAGCACCAACAAATCTCCCTGCAGCTGTCAGCCCTTTCACATCTCGGGTTTGTGATAAACAGTGACAGATTTCACCCTGGAACACAGCAGTTACACTTTCCAGGTTTTTAATGTTGCTCTGAAATGAATAATATAATTGCCAGATATGGAAAAAAAGTCACTTGATCCTGCTCAGGCTGAGCAGAGTTCTGAATTACGAAATCCTTCACTAGACCATAAAACCACAGTAGAGGTCTTCTCTTGTGCAGGGCATTATTTCAGAGGATCTATACATGGATATTAAAGTAGCAGAATCTACTGGCAGGTGCCCAGTTGGAAACTAAACTGCAAAAGCCTCGTAATGTTTTGATTCCTCATTCACAGGCAGCAGCCCATCATTAAAGGCCACAGTCCCCTGTCCTTCCGCACACAAGGTACATTACCTGCTCCATGGTTCACTTAAAACATCTGAGCCTGCGCTGCAAGGCTTTCCCATTTGTCTCCCTGATACCCCACTCAACAAGCTACTTCTTGCCCAGAAACAAGCAACTGCTCCACAATGGGAGGCAGCATTTAACACATTCAAAAGTATAACAGAGGTATCGGATTAACTCCCTAAAATACATCAGCTGCACAAGCCAGTGCTCCTGTTTCTTCTTTCTGGATCCCCGATGAACTGGAGCCACCAATGCCAGCCTGGCAAGCCCTGGGCAGCCACCATGGTCCAGTGCAACCTCACCCTTCCTGGTGTGCACGAGTGCAAACCTGACCCCCAGCTCAGTCAGAGCTCTGCTGGAGTTCTAAGCTGCTTTAACTAAAACTTCTGATTTTAAAAAGGTCTTTGCCTTTGTCCCTGTAGAATTCCATGGGCTCCTGTTGACCTGTTCCTCCAGCAGCTCCACGTCCAAGTTTACCAGCTGGCTCTCCCCAACATGGTGTCATTTGCAAACATGTTAAGAGTGCACTGAGTACTCTCCTCCAGGTCACTGGCAAAATGTTCAAGATGCCAGGTGCCAGGTGAGACCCCTGCAGCATTTCTCTTGTCACCAGACTCCTCCTGGAGGTCAGCCTGTTACCCACTGAGGATAACCACTCCCTCTGAGCCCAATCCCTCAGTCAGTGCTTTACCCAGCCCACAACACCCTGAACCTTGATACCAAAACAGGGTGGGAAAAAGTGTTGAAAGCCTTACTGTGCTGAGGTAAAAAACATACACTGCTCTCTCCTCATCCACAAACTCAGTCACTTTACCACAGAGGGTAATCCTGGTGGTCAGGTGTGACTGACCCCAGTAAATTCATACATTTACACAGACCATTCCCAACCACTTCTCTTCTCTTTTATGTGCCCAGAAATATGTTCCTGGAGGACTCACTGCGTGACTTTCCAGGCACAGAAGCAAGGATGACTTCCTGCACTTCCCTACACTGCTTCCCAGGCCTTGCTTGAAGAGAGGTGCAACACTTGCTTTCCTCCAGCCACCGGGAATTTCCCTGCTCTCCGTTAAGGATGGTCACAAAAGAAGTCCCAGCAGCCTTGTGAGGGCATCAGCAGGTTCTCTCTCCACCTTGGACGGGCTCCATCAGGTCCTGTGACCCTCCAAAGTAACCCCTGCCTTGATCCTTATGCACTGCTCCTGCCTCTTCTCCTCATTCTACCTTCTCGCGTGGACCTTGGAAATCAGGTCGGTCAAGAGGCAATGAAGGCTCTGGGTACTGTGTCTACTGCCACTAAATCACCCAGCAACAGTTCCCCATTTCCCTTGTCCAGCACCAAACCCTTGAAAGACAAACAAACAGAGGGGAATGGTCTGGAACAGCCTGAGGAATCGTCACATTCAGTCCTAGCAACACAAAGACATCAGATAGGAGTTCTAAGGGATTGCTGTGGTGCTACAAGTGGGAAACAGGTGTGTACTCCCTATTTCCCCTCCAGAGACCCTCAAGAACATTCAATACAAGTAATACTGCTGGGGAAAAGTCATCATAAAGCAGCTCCTGGCAGCAAGAGAAGAGCCCAAACCTTAGAACCTGGCAGTGACAGATGCCTTCCCAGATAGCCTATAAACCCAGCAAAACTTGGTATCAGCAACCATCATGGATGTATTATTTAGCTGAACATGAAGTGTTTATACATAACTTTCTGACTGCAAGTTGTACTTGTTACTAACAATATATAAATATTACTCATTTTTGCTTTGTCTCCAGTATTCCTGACGCAGCTGGCAACTATAAAAGTTGGCAAACTCTGAAGAAATTAAGAATTTGTACAGTGTTTTAATCAACGTGCATCTAATGTTTTAGACTGCAAGCATGCTTCCTGCATTTCACATCAATTTCTTCAGGACCACTATTTATAAGTCACTGTTTATTCCCCAGCTACTGACCATCCGGATTTCACAGAATTCATGGAAGATCATTCCTCTGAAATAGTCCCGACACACGGTCCCCTTTAATTACAGATCAACGGCTTCGTTATGGCTCTCGGCGTTCATTCCTACCCTGCTTGCAAAAGCAGGCCCTTTAACTCTGTTCAGGGAGCCTGGTGAAAGCAGCACTTCCCAGCTGCAGGCAGGGCTGCCCCTGGTGCCATCTCGTGGCGGTCTGTAGGAGATCCCGGGGCATTCAGAGATGCTGGGGCATAATTGTGCTCTATTGCTCTTCAGTTCCGTTTAACTGATGTGAAAACTGGTTTTAGTACGCCCTAATCCACGCCTTGGACTAAGACACAGAGAATTAGGAGGTTTAATCACTGTCTCTACTTGCAGTTTTGCTGTTTGCTTGCTAACTTCTCCTTCTACAATACTTTCATGTCAGAAGCATTACTTGAAAATGTAGCAATTTAAGAAGTGCTAATGTCACTACAAATTAGTGAGTGCCAAATACTGTGTATCTTCATGTAGCACAATCCAGCTGAAAAAGTAGCTGCATGGATCAGTATTTGCTTTCCATTTAATTCTACATACTACTGGCTCACTGAGGAACATGACTAATATTACATCCATTAACAAAATTCAGCTTTTGTGTGGACAGCATTTATATTTGTGTCCTTTCTATTTAATCTACGAGAGTCTCTCAAACCTGTAATAACTGCAGTCTTAAAAGCGTAGAACAGCAAGTGAGAAACAGAAAAGTCTAGAAGAGAAAGCAAGCCCAGCACATATTCACGATGTTGTTCCTGAGTATTTTCCTTGTAGTTTACTCCCTTGCCTTTTCCACATTTGTGGCTTCTCATTTAAAGCTCTTTATCTTCCCAGCTAAAGGCTGCTCTGACTACCACCCATCCTCATTTCTGCAACTGATCTGTTGCATACAAGTGTTTCCATGGTCAGAGCTCTACAAGAATATTTGAGTATTGATAATTTTCTGAAGTTTTCTGGCCTACACAACATTGAGATTAAGATCTTGAACACACCTCTACTTACCCCCATGCAAAACCCAGAATTGGCTTCAAGCCTGTAATTTTAACTTGGCTTTACAACAGAGCCAGGTAAGAAGGGAGAAAAAGGCACATTTACAAAGCGATGAGCAGTGCATTTACCATCCGGGATGCTCTGAGCGAGAGCCCGTCTTTACACCTTTAAGCCTTCATGATTTGGCAGGCTGCTGCCCTGCTGTGGGTCAGTGCAGTACCACAGGAAACACTCCCATGCCCCGCTATTTCCAGCTTGGTTGTTTCCCTAAATTCCGTTTGAGTGTTTCTTTTACCATGGTTTTGGCATGTGAGGGTAACCAACTTCAAAATCCATGCCTAAATCAAGTGAAAATGCATTCTGTTCAGCCTGACCCTTTCCCAGCAATGAACTTCTAACAAATAAGTGCAGATAATTTTTGCAAGTGCTGGGCTTGTGGTGACTGACTTTAAGAGCCTCCTGTTCGGAGCAAGTTGACCAAAGTCTTGTACCAAGATTATGTGGCAAGGCCAGTCAACGACTACACTACACCACGGGTGAAATCTTGTCACATTAATGATGTCAGAAGAACACTAGCCAGTATTTTTGTTTGAATCCAGACTTGAACTTTATCAATGATGACTAACCGCAAGGCCATGCATGTAAGTCAGAGTTTTCCTTGGCATTAGTGGGAGTTAACACCTTCCAAATATATTTTGCTTTATTAACCCTTTAACAACGGCTCATCTCATGCTCCTCTGCATAAAAAGGCTTTTGCCTATGAGCATGTCAATCCCCCTCCTCATCCAGTGGAGCAGCAGGACCAGCAGTGTGAGATGCCAGAAAGAGGCACTATTTTGTGCTTTGAAACACAGATCCAGACCCTACCCTGTGATCTAGAAAGAACAGGAGGTCATTTCTGGGTACAGTTTAAGCACTCCAGATTCCTGAGCTGCAAGTTTAATAGATTTATGGATGTGGCCTTGAACTGAAGTGACTACAAACATAAGTGACAAATCTTATAGCATGTCTTATGCCAGGAAAAGTTGTAAGAAACTCTCTTGGGTTGCCAGCTAAACCCTATCCTACAGCAAGGTGGCAATGTTGTGAATTCAGAACTAATCCAAGGCGTATGAATTGGGACTACTACTTTTTAAAAGCCTGGCAAGGTCCCTATTATATTTTTCAAGCACCACACCAGGGCCAGAAGCACCATTTTTCATCATTACCTTCAGCTGCAACAATTAGAAAAGCAAATCACTGAAATACCTTCAGCTGTTTCAAACTCACAACCACCTAGATCACCATTACCGGCCAAGAATCCCTATTACTTTTCTAAATATTTACCTCATGTCTGAAGAGTAGGATCCAAATGCCTACATTTAACAACTCCTTAAAGTGCCACACAGGCACCGGTCTTAAAAAGAGATGATAACATCACACAGAGATTTCTCTGCAGCAGAAGCCTTAAAAAGCACATGCACATGTCTTAGTTAATAAACTTAGCCCAGACTTGCACACCAGCTGCTGGTGGTCCCAGGGTTGTTTATCTTGTTTGTAAGGTTCACCACATTTACAACATGGCTTAGCAGGTGTAGGTTCCTTAGCATCAACCTCCTCAAAGTTATCCATATCTCCATGAGGAGTTCTACCAACTTCTCTATCAGTTACAAGGAGCTGCATGTTAAAAAAAACTTATCTAGGTAACACTGTACTGTTTAAAGCCATTCTACCATGAGTGAAAGGCTCAAAAAAAGGAAAAAAAAATTGTAAAACCCAAAGATATGTTCACCTCACAAGTTCAGTCTCAGCACACATGCTGTAATCTGTTGTCTTAACTCGTTCTAATGCCGCATATTCAGTGATTTAACTCCAGAGAGCTTTACATAGTTAAGAAAACACGTGGTGTTTGCTACAGGCTGTAATTTCTTACATTTGACTTGAAAAATGCAATGCATCTCCCAAATGTGTTTCCACTGTAACTTCGTGTTTGAATCTTCCACACATTCCTCCTAAGTAGCCTTTCATCAACCAACAAATCCATCGGGGAGGGGAAGCTACCCACTCTCTCAAAACTGCATTACGCAAGCTAATCTAAATCACATTAAAAAACCTTAAATTCCTCTGCAATGCCTGGCAGTAGCTTGACTACAAGGTTTAATGCCTTGCTGCTGTAAAGGTACCTGGAACTTGTTTCAGGCCTGTCTTCCCAGGAGACACTTACAGATTTATGGCAGAGCACCTGACAGTGAGCATAGCCTGAAAACACAAGGATTGTTGATTGGACCACTGACTACACGCTTCACGCCAAAGCAAACATCAGCTTTTGTCATCTGCCATGACTTCAGTTGAAATGGCTTTTCTTTACTTCCAAGCTTGAAGAAAAAGCTGTGCAGACATGCGTTGCTATTCTCTAGCCAGGTTCCATCACTCCCTTCTCCTCCCCCACCCCCAAAAAATGCAGATTTTGGAAGAGATTCAGAAAGAGGCAGTGTGCTTACCCCCCGAAAATGGTTAGATCATCTTTAATTCTAGCACCTGAAGTTATACAAGGGTTTGCTTAATAATCAAGTTTCAAAGAACTGTTGGACACATTCAGTTAAGGTGACAACTGTGCAATACCACTCAGTATTTCAATATCAGGGACCATACTCTTGAATTGTTTAAACACAATCCACAGAACTCAAAATTAAACAACCATCCACAGTTAAACTAAGCAATCAGTTAAAAGTCTTACAGTTTAATAATTCACATAATGGTCAGTCTTTAGTAAGGGATACTGAAATTCATTAAAACACAACACTAGATTTTACTCTATAGGTGTGCTGGGCAGGCACATAATTGGCCATTCTTGGGTATAACGGGGAGAGTAAGGAGAAATTTACCACAGTTTGGCAAATCCCACATTTTGTCAGTTAAAAGTGAACTGTGAGAATTAAATACTCATCTTTACATATACACAAGTTATGCTGTGAAAGCATATTTGCTTACAAACATATAAAAATACTTGTTAACTAGTTTGATAAGAAAATAATGTATAAAAGTATATAGCAAAAACATTTAATCATCTCTGACAATGGAAAGATCAAATTCATTTTTATATCACATGAAACAAAAACAGCTACAATTTTAGTTTTCCTTAATCCCTTACCCAGAAATACAAAGGAAGACACAATTTGTTTTCAAACATAATGTGAAATTTCTTAATAAGCTGAAATGCCTCAATCCAGAATGAGCTCAGGTATTTGGCCATATCCTAATAGTAGTAGTAATCATCCTGTAGCTGTTCTGGATTCATAAAATAAATACAGTAGAATGTTTTGGCCACCGAAATAAAACTGCAGCATAAATGAGAGATGAAAATTTTTGCTGACAATGAAATTCAGTGTAGGTTTCTTAAGGCTAGCTGAATACTCAAGTCTAATTTTACTGAGGGCAAAAACAACAAAACAAAAAGCCAATCCACCCCTTTTTTCAAAAGTATTCTCTATACTCCAATATAGGTCTCTGTAATAGCTAATGAAATGTCAGAAGTAAAAATAAATTAATTCACAAGAGACAACTTATGCGTGACTTCAACACCTTGTCCTACACGGTTTTGTTTCATCTCCTTTGCGAATAAAACTCCACAAGGTGCAAGCTCTGAAGGGAGAGAAGGAAGGAACTGTGGTATTAGAGAAGCAGCCTTAGTGTTTTGGTTTGAAGTCTGCCCCAGGATGACCGAGTCTTCTTCAAGAACTATTCTGCCAGCTTCTTGGACTAAGGCTATTCTGGTGACCACTTTTAGGACATGCACATATAAGGCTAGACCAATACCAGAAGTGATGTAAAATGATGGAAAGAAAAAAATAATCTGGCAGTTGATAGCTTGGTTCTTGGGATTCTCAGAAAATAACACAATGGCAGCCTTTCTTGTCTTTTTCTTTCCGTGTTGGCTCTGGTGAAGGAGGGCACTCTTGTTCCTGAAATTTCCTGGAAACAGGTATTTCAAATTAAATTCATAGAATAATTTTCAGGTAAACAATCATAACTACTGTGTTCTACACTTTCTTTTTACACTTTCATAGGGAATGCACTTCCTTTTTACATTCAAATTACTGATAAAATAAGTGATAGTTTTTGAGTTCACCTTTTGGGTTTGGTTTTTTGGTTTTTTTTTTTTAAGAAACATGATTTTTTACAGAAGGCCAGTCTCAGATGTAGTTTATCACATTTACTGACTGGGTGATCAATAAAATCTGAAAGATTAAGGCGACAAAAATCTCTTTCAAATATATAATAAATTCATGTAAGCATTTTTCCTAATGCACCTGAGTGTTTTATAATGGAGATCATTGGTCAAAGCTTAGAGGTAACAGGAGGCAGACTCTCCCCAGCAATTTCCCACTGCATTTCAACACCTTTGCTGCAGCTATCCATTAATATAAGGACATTAATTATCTGGTCTTAATTACCATACCTTATAACTCTGACAAGTTCATGAAAAGCTTGGTCTACATTCAATCTGATTTTTGCTGAGGCTTCCATGTACGTTACTTTAAGTTGCCGTGCCAGCTGCTGGCCTTCCTCTTGTGTCACCTGGAAGAGACATCAGGCATTAAGCTCAAGGGTTCTACAAGCAGGTTTGTACCAGCAGAAATTGCACAGACATGTTAAGGACCCAGTTCTCTCAAACAGTAATGGCTATTTGGGCACAGCACAGTTTTCACCCGGTCCACACGATACAGCTGGGAAACAGGCTGGTTTTAAAGCAAATTTCTGCAATAAACAAAGACTGACTCTTCAAGAAATTCCCCTCACTCCAGATGCCTTGTCCTCACTTCAGTTCTGCATAAAGATGAAGTTTTCCTTCACAGGCAGACACAATTCCTTTGCTCCTCCTCAAAGCAAGTGCTTCAGTCAGCATCTGCTGGACTGCTAACAGAATTGTGAATACTACTGCTAATTCACCTTCTCATTGTCCCAGCTAAATCTAGAGAAACAAAAATTCAGACTACTTTTAAAATAACAACTGCTCTTCAGCTTATAAGTCTTTATAAAAGTCATTAAAAAAATCTATTAATGACATAGCAAAATATTAACACAGCCAGTTTTAAACATAGCTTAGAGTACCAGAGTTCTAAAAATCCAGGGAGCCTTCAGGTAATCCAGAAATATTAAAGAAACCCTGGCTACATAATGACTCCTTGTGACAACAGTGGAAAAGGAGATGAAGAGGAAACAACGAGCATCATGAAAAGTGGGTATAAAATTCGAAGTGATGAAGCAGAAGACAGGGAGCCAGTGGACCATTCTAGGAAGGAGGAGTAAGTCGGGCACAGGGCAAAACCAAAGGAGACCACTGTGTATTTTTGGATGAGGTGGAAAGCAGCGAGGTCAGAGAACAGAGGCCACCCTGAGTGGTGCAAGGCATGAGAGGCCCCAATGGGAAGGTCACCCACAGGGCCAGGGAGGAAAGGGCAGCTTTCAGTGATAAAAGGAAGTGCAACAGATCTTGCCAAGACGATGCCTAGTGGAAGAAATGTCAAAGATTACATTGCTTTCACAGAAAAACATTGAACCAGCACGTAGAGGACTGATACAAGAACAAAAATAAGGAGGGTTTATTTTAAAATTAGTTTTGAAAAGGAACTCGGAATATTCATTAGGTTAAGAAGCTACAGAGAAATGGAATAGAATTGATGGGAAGAGAAGAGCAGTGGCAGCATTCCTTACAGTGCACAATCCAGAAGTACTTTTCAGCTTGCAAAATAGTTTCTTAACAGCTACACAGTGGTTTGAGAGCCTTGATGCATGACATCTCCACATGTTTGATTCCTCTGTCCTTAGCATCCCACTGGCACTATATTCATACACTTCCTGCTGCTCCCACTAAACCCTCGTGAAGCTCTACAAAATGCTCCCAGCACCCTGTGCCATTAGCTGGACTAACTCAGGATGCATCTGCTGATCTCAAACACTCACAGCAACTCCGCATTCATTTCAGTGTTATCATCACCAGCTGAAGCCAAGAAAGAAACCCTCAGAACCAACCTCAAGATCAGCTACTGGAGCTGCCTTTTTAACTGCAGGGCACATAAGGAGAACTGGAATCCTTCAATCCTCCTCTGCTGCTTGAAAACTGAATAATAATGAAGACTCCTGCTCCCCTAGCTAGAACAATTCCACTTCAACCCTCCACTCTGACCTCAGATGTTGAAATATTCTAATTCCAAAACTTATGAAGGCTGCACTTGGGCAAATACTTGTAGCTGTTTTCTGGCACATCAGTGACACTGTAGAATCTCCTAAAGTTTGCACCAGACCTTCCAGAACCTTCTGTACATCTCTACCTCAGACAAATAACTTATAGTATAGATATAACAGTTCTTAGAAAACTCACTCCTTTTACTTTTCTTCATCCCTGCACAGTTTGTTGCAGCCCCAGAAAGCTAGAGGCTACAGTTCAATAAAAATTAGTAATTGGCAAGGAATGTATAATCCTGGGGGGAAACGGAACTCAGTCTTTAAACATATGTTAAAGAATTTCCTCACTATTGTATCTAAAGCACATTACAGGTACAAGTCAAACGAAGCTACACTTCCACAATATCCTGGATTTAAAACATTATAAATATATTAAAGTTCTTGTTGTATTTACTGGGATATCTGTAACTGCTTCATTCCAAAATAATCTTTTTTGTCAGTCTTATGAGTATATTGTCAAGTTACTTGTGGTCAATTTTAGTGACCTCAAAGTCAGTTTAAAAAAATATTTGGTTTGGAAACACTATGGAAACATTTGCGGTGCCCAAGATGCAAATTAGAGGCCAGAACATACCAGTTCCATCTTCAAAGCTGAGGAAAATGTAAGTACAAACATAGAAATACTTGAAAATAAAAACATGAATTTTCATCTTTTTGTTGTCCCTTCTCAAGTTTGACAACCTTGTAACATGACAGGTTTTTCAAGAAGTGTGATAGGACAGTTTATTTAACATCACCACCGAAATAAAAACTAAATCCTTTTTCTTCAAAGAAGACTGGATGTTATTTTGACAGAAGTAAAGAGAACCACAGATTTGATGGCAGTAACTGTGCGTACGTCTGTGTGTGTTGGTTCTGCACTTTTAGCAAGCTTAAGGCTGAATACGAATGGGAACCACTCATAATGCTCATCCTTTTTGTTACAGGACATTTTACTGTTTGTTTCTGGATAGCCCTCATTCTCGCTGTTCAGACAGTTAGCAAAAGTTTCTCAAATGAAAACTCATTACAGAAAATGTGAGCAAGTCAAACATGGAAAAGCCTATTCCCCAGCTCCCTAAGTTAACATTCTTCTTCTGAAACAGTTTCCATCTGAGCATCTGCACAATAATCCTGTGAACATATGTCCCTCTCTCTTCACTATTGTGTCTGATATCTGTCAGAAATACATTAATTCCTGATGTTTCCATGCTTTCCTCAACCTAAAGCAACTCTACAAGGCTGCCTAACCTAACACTGCACCTGTATTTTGCCTGGACACTGACACAAGACTAAGGGACACATCTTACAGGTAACAATTAAATGTTTCCTCAAGTTTGAGAGGAATCCATTTCTACCACCCTGTGGTCACTCCACAGTGCTCCCGGCACAGAAACATTGCCCATTCCTGCCAAGAGTTCCTTCACTCTGAGGAGTGCATCTGTCATCTCGATTTTCCTGCAGGGATAGTTCACTATCCACGAATTCCAGTTTGTCCACACACTCCTCTCAAAGGTCACTGTGGCACGTGCAAACTGTGGCTATAAGCACTGACACACATTCAGAGTGGCTCACTGTGTTCAGACACTGCATCAGATGCCCAACTGATCATCCTCTAGAACGCCCAAAATCACACAAGCCATGGGAAGATCAGAGGGTACAATCTGTCTGTGGGCACAGAGGTGTCCCCGGACACGGCCCCAGCATCTACCGCTGCCGGAAGTTATTATCACACTCACACAAGAAAAAGTGATGGTTAAGAGTTAAGTCATGTGCACTTCTCTTTAAAACCTTGCTTTAAAGGTAGCTGGCAGCAGAGATGATCTCAGCACTAGGTCATTGTGTTAGTTCACTCATGATGCAAAAGCAAGAACCAGCATTTAATGAAAACCAAGCACTTTCCTGTTGCAACTTGGATTTTCCTTGAAACCCTGCCATCTGGGCAATGATCAGACTTGACCCAGTTTAAGCTAGCAGTTATCTACAGAAAGTCATTCATAACCTGCACTGACAAGTCTACTCCCTCCATCACTCGTGGTTATTATTAAAACATCTGGTGTTCTACTGAATTATCCTACAGTAGAAACATCCAGTGTTGAGTTCTAAGGAATTAACCCGTTTCAGAGAAAGACTGCTACACAGCATCTACTTTAAGGAAAGAGCAGTGAGAGATGGTGCTTCATTTCTGGTTTCAGAGTCAGCAATTTGTGACTGATTGGGGAATTTGCAAACACTGGCAGCTTCATTTCTTATCATACATTCTAAAGAATAATGCTTGCTTGTCCTCTAAAGACTCATTATTCTTTGTCAACATAACCTGTGGATATTAAGAGACAAAAATCACAAGAAAGCTGCTTAACTGTATTTATCTATACAGTTATTACCATGACAAATTGCTATTTCCAACTGACTCTTTCATGCCTGTCCCAAAACCACCTGTGAGTTGGTCTCTGGTATATAAGAGCCCCACTAATTTACAGCACACCTTTGGTGAGCGCCAACAATTCATCAAGATCATACAATTGTTTGTGCACTTCTGCTGTACAACCCAGTTCATGTATTTCCTGAGAAACAGTTGCCACCGCACAAGGATGATTAGTTATGCATCATCAGCCTCCAGATTTACGGAGTCTGTTCAACCTCAACACACATTTACTTGGATAAAGGTGAGGCCAGACCCTTGAGACATCCAGAACTTTTCCACAGGTTTAACTCTTTTGGGTTCTGGGAAGATTTGTTGAGTATCATTTGCTGATCCAGACACACACTAAATTACTTCCTTTAACTTTAGTCTTTCAGAGGCTGCACATGTTTCACTAGTCTGCCTCCTGCCTTTTGGAAAAAGCAGGCAGCTGCCCAGTACAAGCAGTTTTGTTCTAAAAACTGACACCCAGCTTCCTGAATTTCTAAAAATGTTATGTGAATTCTGGAGCTGAAAAACGTACAGTTGGAATTAAAGAAGTTAAGAGAGAAAGAACCAGGTAAGTACAAGATAAGTGTGACACGAGCCTGTCTCAGCAGGTTTTTGGTGGTGCCCAAGTGAGGCCGGACACATCAGCAGACAAAGCGTGAAAATGCAGAGGACTTGGCCCTTGTCATGTTCCTGCCCACAAGTCACAGCCTGGGGATACCCCACACCTCCCACTCACCCAGCACTCCCAGCCAAGGTGAGGGAGCACTCTCGCCTTCGACCCCACACCTCACTCGCAGCTGCCTGCACAAGAAACCTGCAGCCACAGAGGACGACCTTGCTTGTCAGGCTGAGGTTTTTCCTCACTTTTGGGCTAGTTGGTTTAGTTGGTGGCAGGACTAGCTGACAAGTTTTCAGTCAGATCACCAAGCTGGTCCCCTCAGTGACCGGATGGCTCTACTGAGAGTTCACATGATGGAGCAGAAACAACCCCTCTGTTTGACACCCAGCTGATAACATCTCACTGCTTGCTGCTGCCAAAAGGCGAGGTCTCACTTGTCCCCCCACCCCAACTCCTCCCTGCTCTGCTCCAAGCCACAGTCCCACCCCCTCCCATGCTCCCAGCACTGGCACTCAAGTCTTGCTGCAAGCTGATGTAGCTCACACAGGTCCCAGGAAGCCATTCCTGCTCCTCCCCATCCAGAGAGATGATTCAACTCCTAAAGTGCTTCAAGTGAGATCTGGGGCCAGCAAAGGAAAGAGTGGGAATGTGAAGTCAAGAGGGAGGGGAGCCTCTCCCTTGTGGGGACCAATTATGTCAGCTCAGCATCCCTAAACCATTCCTTCACACTGACTTAAGGCCAAGTGAAGCACAGCATGTGACAGGGAAGGGGCAGGGAAGAGTTAAGAACACATAAGTAGCTGTTTAAGCAAACCCAGAAGTGTTTTCTCAGCTACATCTGCCTAAGGCTGAGCTTATGATGGGAGTGACAAGTCCACCAATTGGCACGTAAATGGTGAGTGAGAGCACCAAAGAGTTATGCCCATCAGCATCTGTCTTGGTTTGAAAAGACAGGGGTCTTTTAATCAATTAAGGCAATTAATATAGCCGTAAAAAACAACAGGAGATTTTGGAGACATATATTGAGGTAAGCAGCAAAATTGCAAAGTTAGGCGGTTTGAAAAAAGCTGCTTTGAGGTTGAATGTGTTCCAGCCCCCCACCACCTGAAACAGCAGCTTGGAACAGGCAGAGGGAGCAGCAGAACAGGTGACAGGCACCTCTCTGCCTTTACGGAAGAAACAGAGGCGGTGTAATAACATGAGGAGGGTGGAGGAGAGAGAACAAAGTCCACAGCTGTTTCTAGAAATGGACGTGCAGGATTACCAACTACACCTGCAGGTATCCTGAGAGCTGGGGCTGACAGCAATGATGTTATTTCCCTCCCAAAGCATCGGGGTGCTGGTCCTTCAGCAATTACAATTAGCAGAAGAGTTCAGTTTCACCTCCATAATTTCCATGCCAACATTTGTGCAGGAGATAAAGTACATATGTTCCAGGACCTGCAAGGTTATATCTGAGAATTTTGATGGGAACATGATGGTAACTAAAGAATGAAGGAATTTTGCCTCTGTCTCAGGGGCAGGCTGTTCTGTGAATGTGTGAGCACTCAAAGTTAATTCTGAGCTACTCCTGTGAAAACTTTTTTCAGGGCAGCATCCTTCAGCACAGCTTTTAATTTTATCATGACCTTTCTACAAAGCTTCTAGGATAAAGAGGCTGTGACAGTCAAGGGACCATACTCAACAGGAACTTTTTTTGTACTGTCACTGTAATTCAACATTGCACAAACTAACTCACTGAGCTCCTTAAGCTATTTTTTTCTTGTGAAACTCTTAAAACAATTACACCAATTTTAGTAATATTTACTTTATTCTCAGAAAATCATGTGTTTGCTATCAAGCTTTAGATGTCATCTTACTGTCTCAAGAGGAAATATTAAGCTTCTCAAATCAGTTGCCGAAGAAAATACAAGTTTGATATCTGTTCCTTTCCTGCTGCTAGAGTAAGATTTTTTCATTTCAGCTCAAATTAGTTTGATTCGTTAAAAATCAACAGCAACTAGGGAAAACACATTTAAAAGTCCTTTAAATCATTCTAAACTAAATCTGCTAAGTTGTCTTGTGACTAGAGGTGAGGTTGAAAACTATTGGTTTCAAAACTTTAAGGTACTTTAAATATAACAGAAATTGTGTTGCTGCACTTCCAACTTTTAAGGCTTTAAGTCAGTTATGCAGAGTAGCCAAAGAGAAAACAGTGAACAACTACTGATTTAGAGATAACAGCAGTGAAAGATAAAAGCAAGAGCACCGAAGACTGAGGATCGTTGGAGTTAGTGCTGGAATGCACTCTGCTGGCACAGCGCAGCGGTGAGTAACAGAGCTGAGGAATTAGACACGTTCATGCCTGAGTAATCAAGTCATGACAGAAAGCTCTCAGCTCTGTGAATAGATTTGGTCTCAGCATAACCCCACTGAGTCAGACAGAAGATGTGCTGTGTATGGAATGCCACCATGCTCTTAAGGTTCTCCAAGTACAAAAACTGAGTGTAGTTTCTGGCATTGGAATTAGTTTGTATGGTATGACTTTTTTCATTTGTTTGTTCTCATTCTGGGAGGAACTTTAGTTTTGGGGGGAAAACTGAATTTTCTGGAAGAAAGTGAGCAGTAACTAAGAGCAAATGAATTACCTGTCTTTGGTGGTCCAGATCTGCTTTATTACCAACGAGAATCATTGGAAACTCATCGCGATCTTTCACTCTAAGAATCTGCCGCTGAAACTTATAGATTTCTTCAAAGCTGTGAAAGAACACAAGCAGAGCATCAGTGCACTAACTCATAGACTCCCAGGTTCATCAGAAATGATGAGTCACCCATTTGGACTTGCCCTGCCATGACACACAAGCACAGACAGCTGCAGGCACTCCAGAGTCACAGCATGACCAGTTAGGGAACCATTCAACACTCAAACTAAAAAATCCCCAAGTGGGCAGTGTCCTCTGCACTGGGCTGAGGTGGGGCTGCAGGGTGAGCAAAACGCTGACTGTGTCTCAATCCACAGGGACCCGGGGCAGAGAATCAAGCAACCACAGTCCATCCCACAAATACTGACTCTGGAGTTCTACCAAACTACAGCATAGAGACCCTGCTAATCAATATTTCAGCTGGCAACCTCCATAGCTACTTCTATGGCAGTCTTACGACTGCCATCTACTTCTTATGACTAAGAATTTTGGACGAAGCCAGCAAACCTGGAAAGTTTTGTTTCTTCAAGAACAGAAAAATGGCAGGGCTAAATGATCAGAAAGCTTTCCAGCTACCAACTAAGTTCTGTCAGGTACTGATGCTGTTCAGGCAGTAAGGAGTATTCCAGCAGTGTTTAAAGAAAGGCGAGCAGAGCAGAAAACTTCTTCCAGGATAGTATACAAAAAAATCTAATTCTGGCCTAAGCAAGGATTTTTGGGGAATGAATAAATAAACTACTGCTTTCACGTAAACACTGTTTAAGCTACATCACTACATAAGGACCTTCAGCACAGATGTTTGCAGACAATCACATACCCTTTTTAGCCTTCCCAGACACGGTATTTAATTCCAGACATATAGTCTGAAGGCATTTACACCTAATTTGCCAGCTAAAATTTAAAAGCATGATGATCATTAAAGTCACATTAAAAAAAAATAGGTAGTCAGACATCTCATGCAAAGGTGAACTAGAAGGGATGTATGCCACTAAGCTTAGCTCTCCATGAGCTTCTAAGATGATGTTTCATCTCCACTCTGCAGCCATTCAGTCAATGCTTGGGGCTAAGCAGAGGGGCCACTGCCCGCAAAAGAGTGCAGGCACATGTGCTGAACCCACTCAGAAACCCAGAGCCAGCTGCTTGATGCTGCACATGGCAAGGGGACATTCCTAAGAACTGACTGAATACCTGTCACTTCCAGGAAAATAGTATTCTGGACCACAATATAGCTCTTGAACAGAGCTGTCATGTTTTTGTGTATGCTTTCAAGGCATCTATTGAAACAAACAGATACTTTCACAAAGTGAATGGTTCAAAACCGGTCTTCATCAGTGCTGAAAGAGCATCACACCTCGAACCTAAGAGTGAACACACACTTAATGTTTCTGCTTGAGATGATTTCAGTTAAGGATAAGGTGCCATTTCAGAAAACTTAAAATTTGTTTGTTTTAAAAACTTGACCTCAGGCTTACCTTCCTCTATCTGTGACTGAGAAAACGAGCAGAAAACCCTCCCCTGTCCGCATGTACTGTTCACGCATGGCTCCAAATTCTTCTTGTCCTGCTGTATCCAGAACTGAACACAAGCAAAAATATGGATTACTACATTTCATGTTCTGATAGACTGAGAAAAAAAATTATTTCTAATAAGATATTGTGAGAGCCTCTCCTGTGCGTCATAGCTGAGCAGAAACCACTTTTCACAGATACTACTGGATATTTTTCTAATATTGCCAACAAGTTCTTTCATTGACTGAAAAATTCAAGACCTACCAAACAAACTGAACAACAAAACACTTGAGGACTTCTGCTAATTCCTGACCAGCTGGAACAGATGGAAAATGCTCAGATATACATGGGGATGAGGGTTGTTGCTTTATCCTTAAAGAGATCACCAACATGCAAGAACTGAAATTTTTAAAGCCAAGCATTTATATTGCACTTGGGAGGCGCAGAACAGAGGTGTGTTTTTCATGCTACCATGTCACCCAGGTAACTCCTGGGAATAATAGAAATTCCGGATCCTAGTTTTGTGGGCACTGTGGGTGAGTACTTACTGTCCAAGCGTGCGGCTCTCTCGTCTATCACACATTGCTTGGTGTAGGAGTCCTCGATGGTTGGGTCATAATCCGTAACAAAGTAGGACTGCAGAGAAGAAAACAGGTTTGTGTCTTAGACAAGCACACACAGGACACTCACTGAGGGAGATGCTAAAACTGGACATCTGGCAGCTGAAGGAAGATGGGAATGTTTATCCATGTACAGCCGTCTGACACTTCATCCGAAGATAACCCGTAATGGTTTTCTTATTCCTAGTAAATGCTCATAAATTGTAGAGATTACTAGCAGAGTCACTGAGTTAACTGGATTCCCACAGCATTTCTAACATTTTCCAGACATTACTGGTAACTCCTAGAATTTCTCAGGAATCCCTAGAAACTTTCAGTTTCTAGGGACTTCTAAGGTCTCTCATAATTTCTCTGAACTTCTGGTAGGGTTTAGAAGTTCTTTGAAATTCTCAAGTTTACAGGACTTCCTCCCCTGTTCCCAGAGCCAGCAGTTTCTGGGAAGTACCAGGATTTTCTCAGCTGTTTCTAGAATTCCCTAGCAGTTTTTAAACAATTTCTAGCAACAGCTCCACACAGCACAAGCAGCACTTAGTTTTTGTTAGCTGAAAAAAGTTTATTGGACCATCCTTGTTCCCAGGATTTCTCTCCTAGTTTTAATGACTTTAAGCACTCCAGAAAGACAATCCCTGAAAGCAGAATAAGCCATGAAATGCCTGTGCCATCCGTGGCCCAAGCACATGGCTCCACCAGACATGGCCAGGCTGTTGCTTATCACCCAAACTGTGGAGCAAAGCACGCGCTGGTACATTTCTCTAGAGACTGGATGATCTGGTATTGAATACTCAGTTAACAGTGCCATCAGAAGACAAGTTTAGAATTCAAAGGATGAAGTTTTAGCTTGCATGCACTCATAGTAAAGTTATCTCCACCTAAAACTAAAGCACACTGGCATAACAAATCTGAAACCTGATCAAATTCCTTCCCATCTGTGCTCCCAGCAGGCACTCAGTGCACTGCCCTCACTGTGCAGAACTGAAGGATCACCACCTGTGAACGTTATTCAGTTCTGTGAGCCAGTAAGGAATTAGGAATGTTTTGAAACTACATATTGGCTCCTAGGATGGAAGAATAGGGGACTGTGTTCTTGCATTAAGAAGATAGCACCAAAACCAGGGTACATCTCCTTATCCACATCAAAATTCATAGTCCTTGCTGAAGCACCTTTCCTATCACACAAACTCAAAGATACCAACAAGACACCACTCTGCTCCTCTAAACTTACCAAAGCCAAGTTAACAGATGCCACGGTTGGGAAAACAAAACAAAACAAAACAAAGGGTGGGGGGGGGGGAAGGAAGAACTGAAATCACAGCACTAGCCTGCTAGCCTTCTCCAGACACACCATCGTCAGTGCAGAACACCGTTAACTCTGCTCTTTGCAGATAATTTATGTGGCTGCATTTGTCCTTGTCCAGTCTGGCTTTGGAGCTGCCCATGAGGGTTGGCCGCAGGACGCTGTCCTGGCTGCACCCAACTGACCATTTGGACATGTCCATGCCAGACTCCTGGTTTAGCAGCACGGACAGGGGTTCCCCAGCAGTGCTCATCGACTGAGCTGCAGCTGCCTTCCTGGGAGAAACACATCACCAGTTGTAGCCCACTCGACCAGCTGTGTATGCTATATATAACCTACGCTCATACACCACGGCCATCACGCAGTTGGCTGCACGAGGAGTTTGTACAGGTTGCTGTTGATCTGTTCATTTAGATCTGGCACCCCGCTGAAAAACTGCTGACCCCCAGAGCAGAGACCCTGAACAGCTCCTTTGCATTTTAAGCAGACATCAGTGTCCTCCCAGGATACACCTACACAGCTCTGCATCGATGGCAACCAGGCTAAACAGCCACCCTGCTTCAATCCCACCCACAACCCCACCCACACCAATCAAACAAACAAACCCCTCCCCCCCCCAAACAAACCCTCTACCACAAAAAAAATTCCAGTAAACCAACAGGCATGGGATCCTAAATGCAGCACACAAACTTCAGGACTCCCAGCTGAAGTGCCTATCTATAGGCAGCAGAACACTCACCACAGAACAAGATGCTCTTTCAACTATAAGTCATCTCTTTACCTTGCTTCCCTTTAAGATTTAAAGTGGAAAAAATTCAGCCTTCAAAACCGTTCTCATCTTTTCTTTTGCCTGTATCCATGACTCAAAATGTGCTATCCAGGAGCTTAAGAACAGACTTGGAGGAATGAATTTGCACGAACTGTAAATAAGGTCTCAATTCTTCTGTGGCCTTCAACAAACCTTGAAAGGTGGATGAGAAACTTATGTGAACATACAGACGTATGAATAAAATCATTTACAGAATCTGACTTTAAAGGGATGATCACAAGGAAGGGAATTCAAGTCCTATGTTTCATTAGGAAACAGAAAGTGATATTTATAAAAAAGCATTAGGTGACTGAGCCATGGAAGATAAAGCCTGCACTTTGAAATTACTCCCTATCCTTCTCCAGCTTCAGCTTTCATTTCTCCATCCTGCAGAATTCAAAGTTACTGTCTGAACCTTTACATCTTCAAAATGGTAAAGAATAGCAGCTTTTAAATAAAAGGGAGAATTTGGAATTGATTTATTTCACTCTCATGAATCACTATTAGCAAAACACCTAGAGCAGCAAGTTTATATCCAACAAGGGAGTTCAGAAAAAGAAAGCCATAATGATCTCAGAGGGATTCTTCTTATTTTCCTCATTATCTGTCCAAGGGCCAAGAACTACAGCATGTTCTGTAATCTGCAGGGCATTTCTGTGATTCCCTCCACCCTTTTTAGTTTGTTTTTTATAAATAGAAAAAAAGCCCCAACAACTACACATGAAGTGAGAGTGCAAGATTAGGTACAGAGACATGGAACATGGTTCCTCCCTCAAAAAGGGAAGCAAGATTAAGTTGCCCTGATCCAGCATCAGCCACACGTCACATTCAGAATGAGCAGATGCCAGAGCTCCCCCATGTAACAATTGCTCTTACAAGTATTTTCTTCCCTCCCATGGAGCTGCACTGCCAAATCTGCTGTCACAGCCACTACAGGAGAGGTTTGCAAGGCAATTAGTGCTGTGGTTTACCTCCAGGCTCTGGACAAGACTTATGTGCCTGAAACAGCTGCTGGTTTCGAAGGAGTCTTCCCAAATTGCACTGGGACCATGTGCCACAGGAAACATGACAACCACAGCTTGCAGGCCTTATTCAGTCAGGGCTGATTTACAAAAACTAGATGTAGCAGACACAGTATTTATCAATTTGAGCAGTAAATGGACCTTCCTGCTGCTGTTCAGGCAGCGTTTAAAGAATTAAGGCATGGCAGAGCATATCCTGAAACATTCCATGTGGCCATCTCTTCACTCCTGAATGCCATTCGGGCAAGGTGCCTGCACACCCAGCAAGCCCAAGACCCTACACCAGCATAAATAACTCTGTAGAGGTCAAGGAGTTTGTGGCAGAACTGCTTATAAGCCTAACAGGGCCACAATTCCAGCAGACACAAACCACTGACCACCTACTGGTTTCAACCTGACGCCAAGTCTGGACAAATTAGAGGAGCAAGCACATCCCAGAGTGTTGGAACACCCAGGCCTGCCTACTGCTGTCTCCCTTATGAAAGCTGTCAGTGCAAGGCCTAACACCTCAGAGCAGTCACCCTGCTAAGCTGCAGCAACACCAGGAAGCTGCTGCAGGAGCCTGGGATGGGAGCTGGCACGGAACACACGGCACGGCTCTCTAGGGTGGCCACATACAGACCAGGTTGTCAGATCCACTCCTCTGGCGGCAGCTGAGTTTCTCTGACAAATCCAAGGAGCCACAACTCATTCAGCTGGCTCCAGTGCAGTTGGCCACTGCCTGCAGGAAATAATTAGAAGCAGCTAAATTTCTTCTAAGAAGATAGTAACTGGAACACGCTCTCCTGTTGCACCACTCCCTTAATCACCAGCAAAATCAAAGCTCTTTCCACCCATCTCCTAGAAGGCAAATGAGAAGTTGAGCCCAGTAGTCTCATCAACCATTCAGTTTACCCAGAACATTATGCAACAGGTTTTCTAGGCTTTCTCTTTCTAAGACTGCTGAGGCAATCGAGTCCACAGGAGGGAAAGCCCGCTGCCAAGGACTTTTGCAAAGCGGAAAAAACCCAAAAGAACATAAAAATCCCCATCCCCACACTATCTACATCACTTATGGCTGGGCAACACACCACTAAAATCCCTTCCTATATATACACTCATCATCTTAAAATGCATGTCAAACGATCTCCTGACCTTCACAGGAGTTTCTACTTGCAGTGCATAGAAACAGTGACAATAAACAGAAAACTGCTCTAGCAGTCTTTGTTTTAGGCAATAGCACTCCCTAAATCATTGTTTCAATCACTCAAGTCTTTTGGTACGGAGAAGATGTGAAAACCTGCTCTTTAGTGTATCATCTTCCTCCATTTTTATGCTGCCTTTAATACACACAGAGAAATTCCTCCATTAGCTTACGAGCTTGAGTCCCACTCCATAAATTAATAAAAATGACTAAGTAAAGACACCTTCGATGGAAAACCCCAGTGCCAACTCACAGCTCCTATGCAGCTGTTCACATTTACCCTTCATAAAGTAATCAACAGTCCACAAACTGAAAAGCCACAAGATAACTTTATTTTGCACTTTTATGTTTTAGGGTGGGAGAGAAGTAGGATGTTGTTGACAGGAAGCTGCTCTAAGCTGCAGTCTGGAGGCTGGCTGCATAACATTCTTCCCTTTTTTCTTTACACCAAGCTTGAAGGCCATGCAATGAGAGGCAGCCCAGCAGAGTGAGAGCGCACCACGACGAGTAAGTTAAAGGAGAGGTACGTGCCAAAATATATATTCATCCTTGCTGTCTCCATAATCTCCATCTGTACTTACTAAACATACACATAATGTTTCAAAGAGCCACTGGTTGCTTATTTAAATTTTTTCCACATGTTTTAAGTTTTTGGTTCAAACCCAGTAAAGGCAAGGAAATAGATGGGTTTCCACCCTCCAGCTACAGTTACAGACCAGCTCTGGATTTAAATAAGCATCTACAATTTGAACATTGCAAACAGCCCAAAAATCCTCCTTAGCTATAATTTTTGTGCTAGAACTTAAAACAAACATGTGTAGCATCCATCAACACCAAAGCTTCAACTTTAGCCTTGAATACATTCCCAAATACTTGAAATATATAATCCCAAGCCATGTCCTGTGCTGTGCTGCTTGACAGAGTATTTCTTCTGGCAGTCTCTCCTTTGCCTGCCTTTTACACTATCATCTCTTCTCTAGGTTTTACCTCACTTCTCCTGAACTACACCAAGAACATGACTTTTCTTGACCCACTCAACCAACAAAAAGCCCAATTCACCCCCTGCACTGCCAGGTCTTCACCACGGGCATACAACAAACAGCAGTATCAGCTACAGCCCTATCACACACCACACTGATCACATCAGAAATACTTAATCCAGAAAAAGGTAGAAACCAACGTTATCTTCATTTAAATGAGTATTTCTAGCATTCATTCCAAGCCATAGACAAAGTCAGTGCCATAGGTAAAGACCAGAACTCCAGTGCCAGGGCCAGTTAGTGTGGCCGTAAGTGGACAATTTTCTATTTCAGGTACTTGGCTACAGCATAAAAGCCTTCCCATGAATTAAGACCTAAATGACTGACTGCATAACTCAGTTTGCAACTTGAATTGTTTTCCCACCCATGAAATCGTACAGCTTCTGCCTTCAACTTTTCTACCTAAGAGTGGCAGAGCAGCCCAGTCTATACTATGATGACCCCAGTGACACATTGTGCCTTCCTCCAGGCTGCAAAGGAGGTGAGACACCGTTTCTAGGAGCTTTAATCTACATTCTTGTCCCTGGAGGAGCAAGCAGACAGGTTCTATGCCACCACAGACAAGTTCCTAGAGGATGGGTGGCAGTAACCTGTCACCTTGCCCAAGCACTATGCTGCCCTGGTCCAGAGCTAACCTGCCCAGAAGGGGTAATCAGGCAAAACAGCAGCTCGGGGCCTCAGCACCTCAAGGAATTAAAAGAACCTCCTTTCACAGCACAAAGGAGAAGTCATTTCTGTAGAGTACTCGAGTTGGCTGGCTAGAAAACAAGGAAAACATGCAGGAAAAAAAACCCTTACTGACTTCTAGAAGCAAACATAAACGCAGACTGCATTCCAGAATAAAGGAACAGACAGCAAAACACACAAATTTAGCATTTTGCAGAGCCCCAGGTACTTGGGTCACAGAAAAACCCAAACAAACTAAAAGCACACCACTAATCAGAGAGTCTCTGACAAGCTTGTTCCCACAGTAAACACACACCTCCCCAGGGGCAGGTGGTACGACAGGACCCAGCATTTCCAGACAGGTTTAATGGGCTGGTGCTGGGGAAGCACGAGGTGGATGCTGTTGGGGCTGATGACAGGAGTGCCACCTCTGCAAAGGTTTTGTGCAGCATCCAAACCAGTACCAGAAAAGGACTGCAGGAGGTACCCGCAGCAGCCCAGCACCATTACAAACACAAATGTTCAGGACTGCATTCAGAACGCTTTGCTGGCATAAACAGTTGCACTTTGCAGAATAAGGGCAAGTATTTTGGCGTTGAACACTAGGAGAATACGAGACCAAAGGTCTAGAATTATCCTGATAAAGACCAGAGTAAAGAAATAATGATTAGAACACTGCCTCATGCTTCAGAAGGCCAAGTGTGTCATCCTGCAATCATCACATATTCCTACAAATCTTTAAGAGGTTCTTTAATTATACAAACAGTAACAGCACCCATTCCTTTCTTCCAAGAAATATAAATTAAAAGATAGTCAGTGCTTGCAAGTAATCAGTGATGCTTCCCTCAATTTGCACTGCTCCCCACTGCTCTAATGTGTACTGTCAGCGTTGTTATGGCTGTCCAGGGAAACAGATGTCATTTGTAACTTCAATTACTGCCATTACCCAGTGATGTGAAATGCTTCATTTCATGAACAGTGAAAACTGAGTCACAAAGAGGGGAGAGAATTAAGCTGAAGAAAATTATAGTGAAAGAAAGATGACAAAAGCCATGTACCAGCTATGCCCTTTGGAAACTCATACACAAGTTGAAAAGTTTTTATTTGTTCCTGAAGAAATAGCAATACATGTATATATAATACCAAATTTTATGATTAAGTACATGCTTAATCAAACATTAATCGTTCTATTAAAGAAGAACATCATAGCAGAAAATGCAAAGTTGTAGTATAAGCCATGGCAGCCTTAGAGTACATCCATTAGATTACTCCCCTGCCAACATACAACTCGAAGACAGAAGAGATACTAGGATACAAAAATAAACACCTGGCTTGGTTAAGTAGAGTCTTTCCCCTTACAGTTTTTATGCAATGCAAAGATTGTCAAAAGCTGTGCTCAAGTCTGGAAACACTAAAAATGTGAGTGAGTCCTATTACACAGCCACATACTCTTCTGTCCCTCTCCCTCCATGGACACTGCTCACTGAGCAAGCACATCAGAAAAAGAAAACTCCTAAGAAAACTGTGTGCAGCGCATGGGCATATTTAATGCACATAGCTAAATATAACATGGCTCTTTTCTAGATGGGCTTTCTTCTGCTCACTACCCAGAGTGCCTAATAACCAAACTAGTTTTGCTTCCCTCACAGGTGTGGGCAAAGATGAGCTAGGATGGCAGGGGCAAGGGGAAAGGGGCATGGAGGCTAAAGTGTCTTTAATTTGAAGACTAACACATTTGTCTAATTCTGTCTATGCACCTTTAATTTTTGCATTTCCTAAATGAACACTTGGGCTTTGTATCCATAAACATACTCATTTCCAATGGTGTTTCTCCAGATAGCTGTATGCTAGGAAATTTCAGATTTCATGCCCAGCTGAGCAGGACTGACTTGTGTGACAGATTTAAGAGCCAGACTGGTTCTGGAGCATCAACTAATTCTGCAGTCACGCCGTGGACCAAGACTCAGGAATATGAAAGACTGAAATCAAACTGACTTTTGTGCCCTGACAGGGAACATCCATCAGCTCTTACAGCTTTCAACATGCCTAAAAAACTGTCTGCTAATTTTTGCCCTTCCCCTAATTGCTACTTAAAAAAAAAAAAAAAAGGCAGCTTTACCTTCCCCGACCCCACCCCTTTTTTTTCTCCCTCAAACCTGGCACCTAAGGCATGGCTGGCAAAATAGCTTGGGTTTACAGGTAAAAAACTGGAGAGTGTAACTGCTAAACAGATAATTACAAGATCCAGGGGGCAAAAAATAAACCCAGAGACAGTAGATTTGGTTGGGGAAAAGAAAGTGTCTTTGACACTTTGACTAAGACAGCCTTTCAGTGCATGTTCAAATCATAGAGGTTTCAAGAATAATCATTAAAACCACTTTTCTGAAAAGTTACATGCCCTTTTGCTAACATCCTGCCAAGCTTAAACACACCATCAGATGCCAGTACAGCCTCAACTTGACGACCTTAAATGTCTTTTCAAATCTAAAGGATTCTCTGAGTCTAATTATGGACAGAGTGGATGCTGGCCACATGAACTTAATGAGAATACTGATGAGAGTGGGTTTTCTTTTCATATATATTTTGCAATGCATGTGAACATCTTTTAAAATATTAACTTCCTGAAAAAACAGCAGATTGATACTTTTTAAAGACAGCTTTCACCTTTTACACTCAAACTGAATCTGCACTGTGCTTAGGTCTCCTTTCAGTTTCCAGCTTACAGCTCTCCCCACGGGACAGCAACTTGGTATTAGCAGCTCACCAGCCTGTGAACATTTCCCTCCAATTTATAATTCTCAAATATCTCAAAATCAAACCACACCACACACCAAGCACACTCACACAGAGACCTGGCAATATGTCCACTAAATTTTGGCCCCTGGTGGTGCAGCTTTCATTGCTCAAGATCAGAGAAGGTACACTTTCTCTGTCTGAGAAGACTTCTTTGTAATGCCTTGAGTTAATGCCCTTTAATGCCAGTAAGCACCTACAAAATTCTTTGAAGGCAGCTCTGCAATTTTTCAAGTTGAAACAAGTCTGACTGCAAAGCATACTCTATACTGCAAGCATAGTTGAGTCTTGATTTGATTTAATTTAATTTCATTTTTGCTTCACAGTAAATATGTGCAGGAACTATGAACACACCAGGTACTTCACCATCCTCATCTTAAACACCCGTAATTCAAGGAATGTTTAAAACACTCACAACATGCTATCTTTTCATCCATAAAGTTTTATCATGTTTAGATAATTTTCAAACTAGCAGCTCACACGAGCTCTTCATGATGAACTCAAGTTTTTTCTCAAGAAGGCAGTGATATTTTTTTAAAAGTACATATCTGATTTTAGGACTGTGTATAACAGATAATGGGGACTACAGCAGTAAGAGAAAAAGTAAGGTTGTTCAAAAAAATCCCCTGTTGAGGCAGAAGTTATAGAATACCTTTTCTCATACACATGAAATCATTAGAACACCTCAAGATATACAGTGTAATTAAGAGATTTTGGTTTATAAACTAAGTAAGAGGAAAAGACTTAGAGTCAATTAAAATCTCTTTTCAGTAACTTAGACCTAAGTACAACACAGTCAGCAACAGACTTCAACTTAGTGGCTCTGAGGAGAGCCATGTTTAAGGCATTTCCAGTCTATTAACTAAGAAGCCACTTCATAACTCTGATGAACTTGGACTTTTCAGATTGCCTAGCTTAGGTTATGGACATTTGGAGCCAGACAATTACATTAATTAAATTAATTAAAGCAAGACGTTTTTCTAGTCCAACAAGCCAGTAAAACAAAGCTGCACTCCAGCAACTCTAACCCCTATTTCATGTTTTAGGTACCTGAGAATATTTGATCCCCGGGACTCCACAGCAAGCTAAGACCAAAACTTTCTGAAGTTAGTACCTTTCTTATTCTGACGGGTTCATCAGAAAGAGTCAAGCAGAAAGCCTGAGGAAGGTAAATTCTCCACATTCTTCCTCTTAAAACATTTGTTTAACATGGAGATACAATCAGGTTGACTAGCCCACTAAACCCAGAGCCTACAGTTTTCTAGAATGAGTCAAGCTAGGATTAAATATTTCCAGGCTAGTGTTCCACTCCACAATTAAACTACAGCAACTTCCTAGTGAAAGAGGGAGGTTTTGTCATCCCCAGTCCTGACATTCCACTGTAACTCCCTGCTGCCTTCAGGATGATCAAGAGATCAGAAAGTTCCAATTGCCACCTAAAAATTATAAAAATCCCTCATCCAAATAAATAGTAGCTATGCAAACTACATTTATATGTCCAGGCACCTTAATAAAGTTCATATGATATCACCAAAAGATGCCTTTTCACCCAACTTTAATATATACAACTACTTTTTTTAATACACAATTTGCTTAAATATTTAAGTGCCAAACAGGGACTGAAACCAAAGAATGGAAAGCTTCCAGAAGTTTTGATCATACCACTTGTTCTGCTGGAAAACAAAAACGTTGAGATGACTCTTTCAGACCCAGTAAGACATTTTATGTACACTGCCAGATCATTGTAGACATTGATAGCAATACACTAGTTCCTGTCCTGTGGGGTTTTTTCTATTTCCAGTAAATTCCGTGGAATTTTTGAACGCCTGCTTGGACAATATCCAACATTAAAACATTCAGTTTCATTAGCAAAGTCTAGAGTGCTTTATTTTTCAAAGATTTGTTGACTGATCATTAGAAGCTAATTATTTAGGAAAAAGCTATAAAATAGCACTTCTATATAAAAAGAACTATTGCGTCAAGAAGATAAGCACAGCTCTAATAGCTTTATTTGCCCAAATTAGCTATTTATTCAACTCCAACCTTTTGGCCTTAGATTAGACTGTCTAGACTAATTTTGCAGACTACAGACAATTACTATTATCTTTAAGTTTGGAAAGTGTCATAACCAGAAGTGTCAGGAATGCTGAAATTACAGCTGTGTAAGTGTTATTTAGCCATCTATCTCCATTAGCAAGGCTAATAATTACTTGCCTTCCCCTCAGATCCTCAACCAACTCAGTAAAGCACATAGCAGTCATCCCAGAGCATGACAATTTTAAATGATAATGAAATAATTGGTTGCCTACCCATGAAATAATGGACTCCTTCAAAGTGTGTTAATCATTCAGGAGTGCCAACCTCAGAAGCTGCATGGTGCATACATTATAATGGTAAAATGTGCTGTAAAATCAATTAAAATGAAAACACATTGGGTAACTTTCCTTTAGAAAAGGGTGTCTGAACAGCTGGCAGGTGGCAAGCCATCAACAAGAAATCCACGCTAAAAACTACAACAGCAATAACATACTAAACACACACTTCTAACACATCAGTTTCTAAAGTTTTCCACACACAACAGCGACAGGGCACGAAAGCCACACCAAGGCAGGCTGATCAACCCAAGGCCCACTGGTCCCATGCTGCAGGCCCAGCAGCTCAGCAGCCGGGAGTACCCAGGGTTTTTTTGCACATCCACATCAGTCATCAATCACACTGTATTCTAAGATGAAAATGTGCTTTCCGCCACCCAAAACCATTTCTCAGAAGTTTGTGACTAAGCAGCAAAACCTCAGAAAGAAGGAGAATTAGCACTGGTCAATAGGTGTTTTTTTCCATGTGATCTATACTTTCAGATTTGGCTAGCACCAGGGCTCCCACGGGGACCAGGAAGGAGAACAAAGCACTTCACGCCACTCACTCCCAAATCAGCAACAAGCTCCCTAACCTTCATGTCCCCTCTGCCAAGTGCAGTTTTTCAAGAGATTCAAATTTCAGCATCAGATTTTTCACCCAGACACGTCAAGGAGAAGCACTCATAACCAGCTTGGGATTTAGAACCAAACAACAAAAAGCTTAAGAGTATTTTTTTATCATGCCTCTAACCTAAGGTGTCAGGTTAACCCACCTAATTGTGAGATGGAAAAGGAAGGAAGGGGATCCATTCCAAGGTAGGGCAGGCTGTGTAAGCCTTTTCATGCTAGGGACAGTGTGTTCAGACCTTCCTGGCACACAAGGCTCTGTTTTGTCTGGCTACTTGGGCACGGTGTCCAACAGATCTGATTCTGACCGATGGGAAGAGAAAGAACCCAGCCTTAGTCATTGTAAACTGAACTTCGCAAAGCAATGTGGTAAGTCACTCCACTTTTGGAGCAAGATGGAGAAATCCTACCCCATGTGAGCAGAGAGATACCCAACACAGATATTTCAGTGATGCAGGCTGACCTGTGTTCATGATGAGGCCTGATGCCTGTCAGAAAGCACAAGCATATTAAACAGAGGCAAGTCTCACAGATGTGGACACTACTGCTTTGGAAGTAATTGCTCAAATTAACAGCACTATCCTCAAAATTTCAGGTTTCTGGAAGAACAAAAGCTTAGAAATCCAATACATGGAGTGCAAGGAGCCTGCGGTGTGGACTGATGTAGCTGAAACAAAGTTTTAGGTGGACAAGCCGCTTTGAAAAAAGCAATACAGAGTATTTTCCACCACAAATACCAGGGGAGTACAATGCTTTCCTTTCCAGCCTAATCAGTGCTTGCAGAGAAGTTTAATCTTAATGTCCTTGAAGGATGTCTTCATAGTCTCTCACTACCACAAGCAGCAGATTTCAAGATCAAAGGTTATTACTCCTTCCCATCTGACAACAGCGTAACTCAGCCTGGTTTTCTCATCAAGTGGCTAAGGCTCAGTACAGAGCATGAGGACTGTTTACAATAGGCTATGTAGCACTTCATTTCTGACTTCTCAGAAGCAAAGCCATGTCTGCTGGAACTCCTACATTACAGACAGAAAGCTGAAGTTCTTAGAAGAAACACAAAAGGTAAAAGAGAAAGTTTTATCCTAAATATAAATAAAAACAACAAGGAAACCCAAACCACCAGACTCGTGGCTGGGAAGGCTTAGAATTTACGGCTCCACTCCATGTTTCGCATCAGCGTCCCACAAGTCAACCCAAACATGCTGTCCTGCAGTATCTCCAGACCCTGCACTCAACGGCACAGGAACCAGTGAGCTCACTTCTAAATCAGCACATTTGCAGAGTGACACACGAAGCTTATGTGCAACCCTAACATTGTCTGTGCACCTCCTCCAGAATCCACACTCGCTTATACTCAGCTGAAGAGTATCAAACGGGGCAGTAACTATTTTTCCTGAGTTATTTTACAGAGTGCACAATGTCACATCAACATCAGAAGCACAGAACAAGCAAGGGGGAGACGCTTTCCGGGCAGACGATGCTTTCCTGGCAGAAGAAGCATGGATGGCCATCCTTTTGTTCCACCAAGCAAGCACCACACACAAGCCCACCCCAGCAGCATGGCAGACACGAAGCCAAATCACTCACAACAGGAATATTCACTAGGGAGCTTGACAGAGGCAAGTCCTTGAGTAGCATTATCCTCCCAATTAGTCAAGACTTCAAAAACACAATGTGACCAGTACTGTTGCAACTTACATATGGGGAAATGCACACAGAGTCAAATTCCAGGAACCAGAAGCTACTGAGTGGTTTTACCATTGCTGATCTTGACATGTAAGATTTCATAGCACAGAACTGGTTATAAGCACTGTCTCGCTAAATTAGCTTGTTAGCTGATCTACAGGGAAAAGGAAGAGCTCCTAAAGCCCCAGTAAGCACAGTTAAAATGCTCTTAAGCAGTGCCAGAATTTTCAGCCTCAGCAACTTCAGATTTTAAAGTCAAAAGAGTGTCAAGTGGAAACACATTTATGTCCTCAAATTTAATTAAAAATGCTTTTGCCCTCAGTAGTCAGTCTACATATTAAGGCAAGCAACAATTTCCATCTAAAAAAAAACTTGTTTACCAGCAAAACATTTGCTTGTACTAAAACCAACCACAGCGTTTCTTCCCCTTCACCCTTGCACCTGCAGGTGTAGTACCACTCTTAGTCAGCATCACCCCACTCACAAGGCAGGGAAACACATAGAAATCTCAGAGGGAGTTTATCTTTTGCTTTGAATTATCACAGACACCGCATGGAATAGAAAAAGATAGAGATAATTAACATTAATTAATATCTATGGTGTTGATGTTAATGTTAAGAATGTTCAAGAAAAGACTGGATGAGGCACGTTGTGCCATGGTCTAGGTAACATGGTGGTGATCAGTCAAAAGTTGGACTTGATGATCTCAGAGGTCTTTTCCAGCCTAATTGATTCTGTGATTGTTAGATGAATATTTCACATAACTTTTCAAGTTGGAGGACCTACCCAGTGGGATGCTAATCCTGGCTTTTGCACTTTTAGAGCACATGTATCTTAAAAGCAAGGACTTTTCTACCTCAGTGAGAATATAATTAACCCCAAACCACATGCTCTTATAACTAAAGCAAAAAAAGCCAAACATCTGCTGTAAGGGACCATCCTCATTCCATTAAAACCCAGAGACACAGCACACTCAAGATGCATGTTGGCAGACCTGTTCTAATGTTAAGATTTACTTCATGCCACAAACGAGTTTTATGTGCAAACACCTACTTTCACGTTTCAAAAAGCCACATCTATGAGGAACCACATCAAGAAACTGCAGGCAAACATTCAGCTGAGGTGCTACACAATCAAACACCACACAGAGTCAACAAATGTTTTTAGAGTAGGGCCATTTATGGTAGCAGTAAAGGTGGCAAATGGAAGATTGGAGCAGTTTTACACTGAGCACCATCACTTCCCATGGTGGAGCTGATTCTAAGTAACAGATAAAAAACATGATTTGTATCAAACACAACATCTACAGGCAATCCATCGTTATTTCAAATTCATAGTTTGAGCTACAAGCATTTTCTAGAGTCACACAGACCTCAGGATCACTGCAAATCTCAGCTTAGTATTTTCTTCTCCAACATCCTATTTGGCAGTACATTAGCAGGTTCCAGAATAGTTCACTACCCATTTGTGAGTGAAGTTCCTCCAAGGGGAAGAAGAGTTTAAAGATCAAATTAAGAGCAAACACTTCCCATTCAGAAGCACATGAACTGCTGAAGGGAAACAGTGCCTAATTTCCTTCAAGATCTGGATGCTCAGGCTGAACCTGAGCTCTCCTGTGGAGACCTTCTCTCATGAAACAATGGGTATTGTAATTCCTTGTTTGAAGCACGAGTGCTCCATATACTGACCCAGCCACACATGCTCAGGCAGTCTTGGTTCTGACATCTAAAGCTTGTAAACACAGCTTTCCTTAAGTAATTGGGCAAGCAGATTAATACAGCAAACAGGGCTCTAACATCAAAATGCTCTTCCTACAGTAAAGCAGCAAACTCTGAAAACTATTAAATGCATCTACACAATGTGAGACCATCAAGAGCACGCAAACCTCCACTGGATCTAGAAACTTTCTGCACTCTTCCCTGGCTCTTCACCTGACCCTCATATTAAAAACCTCAGGGGCATCATCTGTGCTGCAGGTACGCAAATCCCAGCAAGATGGTATCTCTATAGCCTGGCCTTTGCTGGAATCCCAAGGTTTAGCAGACCAACCATCAACAGAAGGGAAAGACCTTTGGCTGAGGGATCTTGCTCTGTCACATGCTTTGCTTTAGGGAAACGCCCCATCCCAACTAGAAGAGAGCAGAAGCAACATCAAGACTGCACACAATACATCTCAGCTCGATTCAGTTAAACAAAGTATTTTTCTCATCCTTTTGCAAAACTGTAACTTTATGTGCTTAATTAAACAGATTGGAAACCTGTTTTCTGTTGCCATTTCCTAAGAGGAACACAGCTAAATCTTTGGAGTCTTCCTAGGTATGTCCACATAAACCTTCAAAAACAACTCTTTAAACAAATTTCACTCGAATAGAATAAATTCTTCTCTCCCTCTCCTGCTACTCCTGTTCTGACTAAAACAACCTAGTATTTTAGCAGGTTTTCAAATTCTAAGGGAAAATAAGGAAGACACACCATTAAAAATGCAAAGAATTTATTTTTCTCCTACCCCGTACTCACACTGACCAGTTTATCATTCCCTCCTCAAGAAGACTGGCAGGCTTTGCGACTTTTAGATTGTTGAAAGTGTGAACTGAAAAACTTAGGGTTCAAATTCAGGTACTTCAGTTCAGTAACAGCATATAGTCAAGATCTGCTGCGGGGGTTTCCAGCAAGGTGATTTCCCTTCTGCCCCGTGTGCACTCATTCTTACAAAGAATTTACATAAATTCTCAAATAAACTTGTTTTCTAAACTTACAAGCCAGCCTACACAGAGCAGCCAGACCGCACGATTTTTACTTCATTTGCATTAGAAGATACAGGCCGACCTCTCTGTACATTATTCTTTTATACAGACATCAGTTGAGGAGAAAAGCATTATCATCTGGAAAACAGGTGCACATCAGATGAATATAGGTCATGAAAAGCATTGATAAACATACTGTCTAAACCACGTACAAGGATGATCAAAGGCAAGAAGGACAAGGGCCGATGAAAAATAACTTGATCGTGCTAGTTGTATGATTCTTCACTTCACACACGCTGGCTCCACTAGCGGCTGCTATCACTCTCTCTGATTTTACGATTACTGACTTGTAAAAAATCTTCACTGAAGTAAGCTACCTTCTTCAGGACAGATCCCGTGAACAGCCACAGCTACAAAAGTAACTCTAATTTGTTTGTTACTAAAATATTTTGCCTTTGAAAACCATGCTAGACCAATATTCTTTAGGCATACAGCAAGCTCAGGAAAGAGAGCACTAGTTTGAAGTCCATAAACAGCACAGAAAGTGATAGATTTCTCCAATCTAGAACCAACTTACAAGGAAGATCCTTTTTGTTTGTCATCTTAACATGCCAAATGATACTTACAAGCCATAATCAGCCAAACTATGTTAGTTTACAGTCTTTCAACTTGACAAGTCCCATAAAGCTTTCCAGGAGGGGAGCCATGACTCCTGACATGTAGCTCTTTGCTACACTTACTTGCTTTTTGTCCTCTCCAAAGCAGTCCCTCCATTCCTCACTTCATTTCTGGAGGCCACAATCCTGCAGAGGCTGATTCTAGAATGCAGAAGGCACAGCACAAGAAGGACTTGCTACCCCATGCAAAGAGCAAGAAGAAAGAAGGCAACCCAGGAGCTTCTGTAGCATGAAATGCAGCAATTATAAAATCCACCAACAAAAAGATTAGAACCAAACAAAATTCAAGTTCTCTCTGCAAGCAAGTTCACATTGACAGGAAATGAGGAGCCCAGCTCGGAACATGTACAGAAGGAAGACACTCATAGCAAACCAGCCAGACTCACTACATGTCACAGTCCTTCCCTACTGTTACTAACTCTGTAACTCCAACCTCTGCTAACCCACTACTAACAGGTTAACAGCACATGAAAAAGTGGCTTTACCATACATCTAGTAGGGAAGACAGCTTAAAACATCTGGCCCTGAAGGCAAGAACGTATTCCAGCCACTCGTTTTCATTAGGAAATTCATCTACAGAGCAACATCTAAATTCAAATTGCAATGTGCAACATTCCTCCCTGGTCTGACAGGCACGTATAATAAAGTATCGTCTCAAATAAGTAGAGAACATCATTATGTGATTGCTTTCTTAAGCAAAGAACTCCTGCAAATGTTTCATTTAAAGGTATAAAAAGGCAGCAGTACACCAAATGCCATCTTAAAATGTGTGAGCAGTATGCAAAGACCTTCAATTTGTTTACTTTGAGAAGGCGGCTTTAGAATGCACGGGGTTTGATCAGAGGGGTTTTTTTCCTTGGCTTTTTTTTTTTTTAAAAAAAAAAACACCCTACTGCTATTTCCGCTCCCATATTCAACCAAGTAGAGATCTTGTGGTTAAGACATTCAGTGAAGAGAAAACAGAGCGTGGAATGCACAGGCAGACAGCCTTCTGCACCAAAAACCACAGGAAAGCACATTAGTTTCTCTCAATTTTTATAGATTAGAAACAGGTTCTTCAACTTCATTGTACTTAGAATAATGGACTATTCAGATTTCCACTAATCACAGGTGAAGTCTCCGGACAGGCAGTCCATCAGTGTGACAAGCAGAAACCTTTCAGAAGACCTTATCTTCTTGTTGCTTAACTTGGATGTAGCAGGGTGTGAACATACCTCTGATCACAGCATTATCACCACAGCGCTCTGCCAGCAGTTTAACAGGCTGCAAAGCTGATGTTATTTACAAAGACAGGGTGGATGCTACCAATTAAAGGCAAGTAGTTTCTCTTTTGAGCTTTCTTCCAGCATTAGAAAGTATTTTAATTTAAGTCATAAGTCTTAGAAGACTCATTTCCTGTGCATGTGTTAAACTCAACCTTTCATAATGACCAAAACAAAAAGCTGCCTAGAGGGACTGTATGTGTTACAAACATGTGGAACAGAATCAAAGCCCACTAATGCATTGCTGTTTTTTTCAAATATATATATATATATTTTTTTTTTTTAACCAGGAAAGCAGAGTTATAACAAAGCCCTCTTCAAATAAGTTTTGGCACTGACAGCCTACATGCTTCAGGTTTAGGAAATGACCGTCAGATCCTGAAGACATAAAAACAAATCTGGGGATATCTTCCCGGGAATCGAAGTGACAGCCCACTGCTGGGAGAGCAGGCAGCCAGTCATCTGCAACGGCGCACACTTCAAAGCACGACCTGGAAGCTGACAAAAAGTCAGTGCTCCGACTTGGAGATGTTCAGTCAGCAATAACAGAACACGGGGTTTTGTCCCGGAGAATCAAGCAGCGCGAGTCCCTTTCCCTATACCCGTCATGTATTTGCTGGACTGAGGAGAGACCAGAGGTATCACAATCCATTCAAGGAAGAAGTTACAAAAACACAATAAATAACTAGGTGAATAGTGCTAGGCAGTCACAGTAGCATCTCATAACCCCTAGCACAGGGGAAAAGCTGAGATACTTTTAAATTTCGCAGGCTACTCAACTGGCATGGGATTAACTCACGTACAAAACAGCTACCTAAAAAGTACATGTGCTGCAGGGAATTTTTGGCGTTTTAACATAAGCTGTTCAGCTGTTAGAAAACCCAGCCTCTATTATCTAGTCTGAGGCAAGTGGCTGCAGTTTAAATTATTCATCTTCTGAAATCACCCTGAACAAATTCTTCCAGATCACCACCTTCCCTCATGCAGGCAGGCAGCCAGTGTCTTTTTCAGGAGATCAGCTCAAGAGATGCAGGGCTTTTGTTTACTTTCTTCAGAGTATTTGTAAATTGAAGAAATGCACAGAAGATAGAATTTCAAGGTGCAATTTTAGCTCCTAAACTACCAAAAAAAAAAAAAAAAAAATCAAAAGCTCAAACCTCGAGTAAAATCCCCAATTCAACTGGACTTTAAAACGCCAGGCCACAATTCCAATAAACAGACACCCAGATCAGCACAGACCAGATTATTTTCAAATTCTGCTCTGAGTGAACAATCTTATTAACAGTTCCTTTTTTGGGAGAAGACCTCTGGCGTGTCAGTTGAAATATTCAAGCCCTCCCACAAAACAAGTCAAAGCAGCTAAGGAGGAGGGGAAGCCACTATTAAAAATGTGTGGAATGTAACCTACTTGGCAGAAGGCAGATAATGGGACAAGGAAGTCGACTACTTCAGATCTGAGGCTCTTTTCCCATACGGTCCCACAAACACAGACACTGGGCAATTTCAAATTTACAAATGCTAGTGCATTTTATCAACTTTTGTGGGATATACATGACTAAAAATAGCTTAGCAGACAAAAATAATTTGTCAAATCCTTCAGTTACCTGATAGACACTATATCCATTCTAATGGGTGCAAAAACTTCTAGACAGGGAAAGCAAAGCATGTCTTTAGCTACTTCAAAAGCTGAGCTTTCAAGTGTCTTTTTTAAATTCAAAGAAGTTGAGATGTCTGCAGCAATATATTTGGGTGTACTGCTCCAGCAAGATAGAAACAAAGAAGAAACTGTGTGAGACAAAACATTTTCTAAAGTTAGTAGATTTAGGTCACAGATAAAGGAATTCAGAAATGCTTCAGGTTTTAAACATCCTTGATGAAAGTAAAGCACTCAATTTAAAACGTCTCCTTGCTCTAAGTAATGTTCTCAGGACAGATCAAAGAGCAAACCCACTGCCAGGCAGCCTCAGTGGTCTCAGATGTGCAGGCATCTACTGCAGCTGGACCAGCCAGAAGACCACAACAGCTTGAAAACTTAAAGAGCTGCCTTGACATTACAAGCTGAACCTGAAAGAAACCAAACCTTTTGCTCCATTAGTTGATTTGACACAGTCTGACCTCTGAGACTTCAGCTGAACGCCCTCTTTTCAGAGAGCAGGACTTGCTCATCAGTGTTGCACACAGGGGGATTTCACAACTCCCCTTGTGCCCTCTGCAAGAGCAGCAACCACCCTTAGGTCTCAGCCTGCACCCTGGAACGGGTTAACTTCCCCCCCACTGCACAAGGCTGCACCCCGTTGTACGCACATCATCTTCCGTGGTTAACCCGCTGCAGAAGCGGCTCCCTGTCCCATCGCTCCCCATCCCCNGCCTGCACAAGGGTCCCACCATGACTCTGTTGGTCCACATGAGCTACCAAGAATTCTGCCAGTTCTACCCGGGCGTTTGTGATCCTTGCTACAGCATCCCCCCGAGGTTGACGTGGTATGACAGAGCAAGTTACAAACCACCTGACTACTAGAAGCAGAAGCATCTTAAATTACATTACAGCAGAAGGCCTGGTTTTTATGTAAAATTTAATGCTAAAATCATGTTCAGGAAGTTACAGGAAGAGCCGCCTGATTCTGTTCTGATGATTTCTTGATGATTCTGGAGTGCCCCCAGAGGATTAAACCTCCCATATTCCAGGTATGGCATGCAGCTTAAACGTGCAGTTATTGCAGCAATCAAACCAGACAAGAGCTTCAAGGTTTAGCACTCCTTCAGTTGGTAGTATCATTTGTACAACACAAAATAATATTGTCCCAACAGCTAGAGAAGTAGTTATACCAACTCAAAAGAGCTGGCAGCACAAGCCTCCACACCAAAGCTAAGCAGACAACAGCACTGTGGCTTGGTGACAGCCTGCTAAGAGCCAGCAATAAAAGCAGCAAGGCAGGACATTCAAAGTGGTTGGTCCACTGGATGCCACAGACAGAACAATTTATTTCTAGAAACAAAACAAAAAAAATCACCACAAACATCCCTCTTAAAGCCCCTACAGAGACAGAAATAAGATTATCTCCACAGTTTAAAAACTCTCCTTTAAATACTCTCAGATGGTAAGACAAGGCACAGTTGGTTTCACTTTGCTGATGTGGATCCTAAGCAGGATCTTGGCCTCACAGGTTCACTTTCAAATTGGAGGGTCTGGAAAATGTTTATCGTGGCATACACCCACCAGACAAAGGCTTCAGAATTCACTGCAACACTTCGGGAGTGCTGCTGAGCACAGGAGGGTATTGCCTCCATCCTTGAGATATCTTGAGAATTCCCAGCAGGATGCAAACCTGCTTCACAAGAAGGGGGAACATCAGTAAAAGGGCAATCAAAGTATGGGAAATTAAAGTGATCCAGCATGTATAGGTGCATCTTGGAAATCTCTCAGGACATGGTCAAGATTCAGGTAAAATAGTTTGGGGTCTGAGGGGAGGCAGGAGAATAGGATGCAAATGCAAGGATGCTGTGTTTCTGGAGGACTTCAAAGACAAGCTGCTAGGAAAAAAAATGGTAAGCAGCGACTTAAATTTCAAGACAAAGTTAAAATATACTCATTATTGCATTCTCAGTAATACCGGGTCATGCAAAGCCAGAATCCATTTAAATACATCACCATTTCTTTATTGGGTTTTGCTAATGAAGGCTTGTTAGCGTGAGCTAGTAGAGGGAAACACTGTACGCTTTTTTAGTAGAGCTGGCAGCACATATACAAGTATATTATAGACAAGTACCTTTTTACATGATTATAAAGCACCTTCTTAAAAGGAGAGATAAACACAGAAATATTATTATGAACACACAGTTTAGAAACTCCCTACCTCAAGCAGTGCATATTACTGTAATCCCACTTATTTTCCCCATACAGAACAAGTCTAAAACCAGAAGAAATTTAGTAGATCACTTTTCTACCCAAAGATGCCAGATTTATCACACAGATTTATCACTGGCATCCTACCATTTCATGGTCTACTTACCACATATGAAGCAAAACACTCAGATTTGCTTGCAGGTTTATAGATTTATGTCTGCTTAAATGAGGAATACTGAAAATGCTGCACAATATGAGCTGAGTTGTTAGTTTTGTCAGAAAAACTCGAAACGGTAATGAGAGTGATTTTAAAATTTCTTTTCCTAGCAAATATAACTGGTGACTCAGCTTATTATATCACTACAGTTACAGAATACTCTGAACAGGACTGGAAAAATAATTTGCTGGTAAGTTGTGTGGCAGCTCAAGTTTATTTTCTGGCTTAGAAGACTTGAGGAAAGTGACACATTTGACAGTTATTAATGTGTGTACTCATAGCTAATCTGCTGAGGGACAATGCTCCTCATAGGTCCCCTGAATAAAGATCTTTGTGGAGTACTTTGCTTGTGAGTGGTAGTACACTAATTTTTTTCTTCAACAGCACCATTTTTATGTGTCAGTGCTAACATCTAGTTAATTATTAAAGCACGCTGGTCCCAGCAGTCAGCACTTTATGCTATCTTTAATAGTGCCCTTCTGCAAACATTCCTATTGCCTGAACTCATTCCTATCTGGATTCACCAAAAACTACACTTCGCTTTCTGCTCACAGCTGAGAAGCTGGTGCAGGTCTGGTTAAATGAGCTCGACTGCCAGATGAAGTTGTTTGCAGAGCTGCAGAGTGAACCAGACAGGGTAACTGATCCCGGGTAAAAACATTCCCTGGTTATTTTTAACTCCGATGGCTTGCGGAGTTTCGGTGAACTGGAGGGAGTAAATAGCTATAATGGCAAACTGCTGTGGCAGCATGGGGACCTTTTAAATATTTTTCCTTACTTGTAGTACTAGCTTATCAAATTAAGCCTCCAATTACAGCAAAGCCCTGTTTCTTCAGGCTTGAAGAACAAAAATATTTCCCCAGCCTTGTGCCTCCTCACTGTCGGTCCCTTCTAAAAGGCAAACAATCAACTTGCCGTTGCTTTCAAGGCCCTCCAGTTCCCCATCTGCACCAGTACAGCCCTCGTGGTCAGATATTCAGCCCTCACTTGCCAACTGCAGTTCTGGGGAGCTCCACACAAGACTCTCCCAGAGGCACCCTCTCCTTTTCAGTCTGTTGGGAGATTTTGTGTGAGCACGTGTGTATGGTACAAAGATTCACCAGGAACTCCATAATCCAACGGGATCTCCCTCGGTAAGCAGAATTTATGGCATTTCCCCATGCAGCTAGAGAAGGGCACACAGTTCTCCTCAGCAGCCCTCACTCAGTCAGGTTTGAGGCTCTGCGTAAGCCCAGGTTCTCCAGCCTTTCCCATTCCAGCAGCAGATTAGAATCCCTGACCTCGCTGCAACAACAGCCCTTGCACACAATGCTTGATTAGTCTCAAGATCAAGCACTTCAAACGTGAATACGTGACCTTCCTTAACTGAACCAAGACCAGCCCAGGCACAGCAGTCCTGCCAACCCTCTTAAAAACAGCCTAGTAAAAGCAAGCACTCTACAAAAAAGTAATTTTAACTTCACCAAAGTTCCATCCAGAAGCACCACTGCGTATCAGGAACTTCACACGCTGGGATGTGACCGGCTTAAGTGTATGCATGGTGAAAAAAAGTAAGAAAAGGCAAAGCAAACATATTAAGCAAACATCCTTTGTCGGCTATCTACTTCAAGTAATTAAATTATAAAGAGGAAAGAAATATTTTCTTTTGCGTTACCTGTTCCCATTAAGTGCCCTACAGACTATCCCAAACCCAAGCTGCAACCACACTTACGCCGTGAGGTAGAACATACAAAATAGCAAAGAACAGAAGATAAAAAAAGAGACAAGAAAAGAAGTTGTTCACAGCCACAGAGCGTGTCTTCGTGAAGAATACAGTTCAAGATGAACAGAAAGGGCCTCGCTCCCTGCCCAGACAGAAATAATTCACTTGGGATCTAACTAGAAATTTGTAGTAGCAGGCTACCACTGCTATCTGTCAGAATTTCAAAACAGAACTCCAGCAACTTTGTAAGGCAAACCACTTGCAGGCCAACACTGCCTAAGTGCATTATTTGCAATTAAACTTTTCAATCTGGTTCCCTTCCACTCCTCACAGTAAGAGCTCTTCTTGGTTGTTCAAAGCTACATCCAGAAATCTTTGGACATGTCCTATGCAGAGCAAAAAGTTTTAAAAAAAATTAAAAGGACCAATTACAGGCATGATTTCTGCTTTAAGGCTGGTTTTACATACTTCTTGAACTAGAACAAGAAGTGGTGCATTTATCTGGTTCCATTTTCCTTCATCAGTGCCTTATGACCATAATTGAAGACAAGACTACCAAACCAGTGCGGTTAAGCCACCTGAATTGTTGGAACAGAGGGAGAAGTTCTCTGCTTGTGTCACACCAGTCTAGACCTGCAGACTGACTAATTTGGGAAGGTCTGCTGCAAACCTAGCTTCCTACCAGCCAGCCAGAAGTCTGCTACATTCCACTTCTTGAAGCCAGTATTTATCTTTGGATGCTTCAAGGAGCTCAGTCACAACATTTTCAGTGCCGGGAATGCTTTATGTAAGTGCGAACAGGTTGCACAAGGAATACAAACACGAGCCATTTAGGTCCTTCCAAACTCTTGGAATATAAGGGCCCTACTTATAAGAGCCACCCTTCACCACCACTACTGAGCACTGGAATTCAGAGCTCCAGCCAAAACCAGAGGCAGGAGCCTCTCCCTCTAGTACAGGAAGGAGGCACAGGGCTAGAGGCCAGCGGCTGCCTATTCATCCCCGGGAGTGCAAAGGGCACGCCAGGCAGTAATCTGGGAAACTGTGCCAGGACTCCTTGTGCAAGTGGCAGTAGAAGACGACCTGATAACCAAAAGGTACGTCAATATTTACTCGCTCTATAAGCAACCGCTGCTAGGAGCTAACACGTGGAAAGGTGCTTTCTGATTGCCACGCGGGTTAGGTTATCCCAAAGGAATTCCACTTTGGAAAAAAATCGTAAATTGCTCAAAACCAGAATGGTATCTCAAAACTTAAGCACTGCTCCAAATTAGTATCAGCTTTTGAACCCAGCTGAGCTCTGCCCTGCGTAGAGCTAGCACTAGTACGAGGCGTGACTGCCAGACAACAGGATTCATTATGCCACTGCTGGCTATACTGGAACACTCACATGCAGCCTGATGTTTCCTGCTTGCCTGCAAGGCAAACCTGAAGTCACCTACTTCCCAGGCTGCAGATCTGCAACCAGAGTCGGCCCAACCTTTTGCTTGGTAGCAGTGTTGCAGGAAGTAAGGGGCTGAGCGGTTCGAGTTTCACAAGAGGGGCGACAGGCAGCCCTCATTATTCCAGGTGACTGCATCACAAGTGCTTTGTTTTGATTAGGATTTTTATTTCCCACCTTTAACCTCAACAGATGTCGACAATCAGTTGCTCCTAAACTGTATTTTGTCACCTTGAGTTACTGTAAGGAGGCCTCAGGCTTTATCTCAGTGTGAGCATACCAGTCCCAGCGTAGCCCTGCGTGAATCTGCAGCCTGGAATTCGTGGCATTTTATTCCTTTGATTTGCTTGCGCGCTTACTCCAAGAGCATTTTTTGACGGTCAGCGAGGGTTAGTCAGAGTACCCAGGAACTGTGGAGGGATTTGCACATCCCGAGTCCAGCACAGGGCAGTGGGACACCAAGACATCAGGGTCTGTCAAACAACCAGCACGCCGGCTCGAACACCAGCTGCACGTTCAGTTGTTGCTTTTCAATCTACTTTACTACTCTATTTTAGAGCTTGAAATTCATATATAGAGCATAAAATTCACAACAAGCCGTTTCGTTGCCCAACAGCTATTTCAGAGATAAAAGACACGGTGAGATAACCTACCTTTGGGTTTATTGCTAGTTAATGAGAAGTAACAGTCTTGTGAAAGTAGCAGCTTGGAAAAGGAAAGGAGAAACAGGAAAAAAAGTCTGAACAACTGCTCACCCATCAATCTGCAAGTCATATGCTTGCTTTCAGACAAAGTGTCTGATATTAAAATTCAAGAGTCAAAAATCTATATCCAACTCTTTACTCACTAGCTAGTGGAACAGTATGCTCAGCTCCAATCAGAACTTGTTACTGACATTTGAAAAGCAGTAGGAAAAGTATTTTCTTTTACAAATTTGGCAGTAAGACTTGAGCTTGTAAATACAGCATGAAATCGGTAAACAAACAAACAAAAAACCCAAACACTGAAGCCCTACATAGATTTTGTATCCTGTTAAGTGTTGTAGCAGTTTCAAACATGTTCATGCATTACCACAGGTAACTTTAAGCTGACTGACAAACCAAGCTCAAATCAGCCACACTGAACTACATCCAGACAATACCATCTCAAGGATCTAGTGACATTTATTAACTAATACATTCATGTAAGTCACCAAAGTCTACTCAGTATGTACAACTATACATGTCATTGCCGCAAAACAAATGCCATAGTTTTACAAAGAGGAAAAGACAGTAGGACAAATAGTTTTATCAATACTGTTTAAAAATGTCCACTATTTTGCAGAATAGACATGAAATAATAAAACATCAGTGGCTTTCTTGCTGCATACTGCTGAAACTAGCTATACATTGTTCAGTTTTGGGGGGGGGAAAAGCATGAAGTAAATGGCAACTGCAGGATTAAAAAAAAAAAAAATCAGAGGGTGATTAGGTAGTTGCTAGGCTGTATTCCCTTTGAGCAAGGAAACCTGAATATTACAAAGGGCTGAGTTACAAGGGAATGTGGGGTATTTTGTGACAGACCTCTGCATGACAGCTGGAGAAAAGCTATTGTGGCAACAGCTGTGTGCTCTGCACAGCTCATACTCCCAAATACCTCAGCCTGCTAAGAGGCCAGTTAACTGGCTGCAATGCATTTTAAAAGTCTTCTGCCTCTTGGGATGTGAGCATGATGGATTATTTGTGTATGTTTTCAATAAGAGAAGGAATGCTTAGTTCTACCAGTTAGAATTTTACAAAATGCTGTGGTGTAATGCTGAACTATCACTCACTGCTGCTTTCCTAGAGTTTATAGCTGCAACATCCCATTAACGCTCCTCCACAATTAAAACATCTTCACTTCCTGTCTTACCAGTGCACAGGCTCAACAGCAGCAAGTTCATCTATCATATCCTGATTTAAAGGAAATGATCTGATATTTCCAGGATGAAATCCCGGCCCACCAACAGCAATATCGAGCTGTGTTTAGCTCCCCAGAGGAAGAATTTTGAGGAACACGCTACTCATCTAACCACTGAAAGCTTTGATCTGCTAATTTGTACTCTAAAGTTACTCCAAGGTGTCAGATGAACGCCGGAGAAGCGAGCCCAAGATCACAGGCAGTTATGCACAAGTGACCAGCTACACCTCACTTACTCCTGCACTGCGCTAATTAGCACAGCGAGGCTGAACTCAGGACACCAAAGAGCTTTCATTGTATGAGATGGGTTTGCTCACTCGGCCTCCTCACAAACACGTTGTTGTTTCAGGCCAGATTGAGGCTCGACAATCATCAGGAACTGATACTCTCACACACAGGACAGCAAGTGCAGGATTACTTTGCACTGCCATAGCCTCGGCCACTACTGCTCCTGTAAGAATGAATGCTCTCTGCTTCCCCACCATCATCTAAACAAGGCAGGGAAGGATGAGCTGTGCAGAGATCCCAGAAAGCTGGCAAAAGAAAGAAGATTAACTGGTTCTTCTTACATCCTCACTTTCTCATGTTTCCCTTTGTTTTATCTGAAATCAAGGAAGAGTTTCCCCATTTCAAATATGGAGCCCTTGTTGTCTTTCAAAGATACAACGTAAATCGTGGCACATGCTTCCACATGATATCCTATCACCACAAAAGTCTTATTTATTGGAAAACAATCCACACTGAAGTAAAAGCAAGAACAGCTGTACTTGAGTACTGATTTAATGAAAATTAAATAGAGAATTACAGGAAAGCAAAACCAAGTGTAGAAATATTTGTTAGTATCAGTAAGAAAAAAAGCTTTCCTTTTTAAGCCTCAAAACTCAGTTGGTGACAGCCTTATTTTAAACACAAGCAATAAAGAAGCAAAAAAGAATTTAAATCCTCCACTGACATCAAGATCTGTCATGTAGCAAAAGCTAGTACTGATCCATGTTTTAGTGAAGGCCACTACACGTTTGTCACTTAATCCTAAGAAATTCCAAAAATGAAGCACGTGACTTGCTTGTAATCAATTATAAAACAACTTGGAGCAGTTTCTGTGCAGCCCTACAAGACAAACAACGTATTTGGCAATACACTTGCCATACAAAAACTACCCAAGTGTCTACATGGCAAAGCACACACTTGATAACATCACAGCTTTAAGAGCTCAGGAAGACGCTGTGGGATATAAATAGTACCAAGCCTCATCTCTTATTGTCCAAAACCACACAGCAAGCACGGAAACAACACAAAACTCTTTTCTAAGGTACCTGAGGTACTGCCCAGGTCTTCATTTCCTAGCTATTTTTCTTTGGTTTTGTTTTGGGTTGTTTCAGGTTTTTAAAGACTGAATTTTCTGCTAAACTTCACTTTGCAGTGGCAAGATTTTATCTCAAGACAAAGCTGCCGAGAGGGCAAGAAGATGGACATAACTTAATGCAAACTGACAGTAAGTTGTTTTGAAGAATTCACCCTCAACGTGTCAGCTTAACACCACGGTGCTGTTCCCTCAACACTCCTTCAAAGTGAACTATTCGTTTTTCTGCTGTTAATTTGAAAAGTTCCTTAAACGTGACAAAACAGACACAGGTTCCTCTTTTGCAGGTATTTGCTGAAAGACAAGTGTCAGTTGCAGCACTTGACCCAAAACTTATATTTATGTTTAATATAAGCTCAAACTTCTGGTTTAAAGAAATCATTTCTACAAGTACTCAAATACTGAAGCTATCTAGTACTCAGCAGAACCTTACTGCTCTCAAAATAAATGGATATACCAAGGCATCAAGTGTGAACTTCACTTTTTTCCTCCTCACAGCTTTAGTAGAAATTACAGCATTTTTGTTGTGAAGTTAAAGTTATCCGAAAGCCCTTAGTGCTGCCACAGAATCCAGAAATCCATTCAGCAACATTTCCCAAGACAGCAGCATCTCAGAACTGAAGCCGTATCCAGCTGCACACATTACTGCCACAGCAAGACATGGGCAACACCACCTAGGGCAGCAGTGCCGTGTTTGAGCGAATTGCACCCTAAACCAGCTGCAGAAAACTCAGGGTTTAATGACCTCCATACGTAAGCAATAAAGAGTTCAATCCACACACTGAGAGGACTGCAGTTATTCCAGCCCCATCACCTTCAAGCAGACCAACCAGCCAGTATTTTACCAAAAACTGACCTGCCATCTACACATCTGACAAAAGACATCCGCACCACACATCTCAAAAAACACCATTCAAACTAATTTCCAAAGAACTAATTCTCCCAAAGTGTCCCTTCTTTTAATGTTCTGTACAATACTGGATGTTATAAGCATTCAGGTATTCAGTACTTACCCAAAACCTCAAAGTGCTGTTTTCTATGTAGCTACTTAGTCTATGCTGCAGAGCTTAAAGTCTCAACAGAGTAGCTGAGCTAATGAACACATGGATGCATGTGTTAGTGAAAAAAATCCACCGAAATAAAGAAATAGTCTGTTTGCTATCAGATCACCTGTTCTAACAAAGTATTAGTTGAGAACACCATTGCCCCAGTCATTAAAAGACGAGGCTGCTGTCAAGCAGCCCATTTTAGGAGTGGGTAGAGCATTACAGCCCCTCCTCAGCGGAATAAAAGAAAACAAACAAGAAGCCATGCTCTCCAGATTTGCTGCTCTGCCGTCAGCAAGACCAGCAAGCACAACGCAAGTAGATGTCTCCTCCTACCACCATAAACAGGGGTAGAAACGCTAACAGCAACAAGGCAGAGGATGAAAATAAGTAAAGGAGGTACGGCTGAATTCGTGGCGAAATAGTAAAAAGGGCTCCTCCTTGTAAGACTGACATACACGCTTTGTATCGCGTATTCCGGCGTGTTTTTTACTGAAAATGAATAGACGAAAAAGTTCAATTGTCTACAAGTTGCAGGATCAACAGCAGGCGCTCAGAGGGGCGGTGGGCGCTGGCCGGCCCCAGCTCGCACAGCGTGCCCCGCCGCAAACCCCGCTCCGCCCGGGGGCAGCTGCGGGAG
>WEIT01012231.1:28876-89726 GCA_013389985.1 Dryoscopus gambensis | reverse complement strand
CCGCTCATCGCCATGCTAATGAGGGCCGGGGTATGCATGAGGGGGCGGGGCGCCCCTTATCGACATGCTAATCAGGGTGGGATATGCGCGAGGGGCGGGGCCAGCCTGGGCTCCGCGGTACAAACAGCCGCCGGGGGCGGGGCCGGGTCATCGCCATGCTAATGATATCTTGCATATGCATGAGGGGTGCCCGGCCCCGCGGCACCGCCACGCCGCTGTGTTTGTGTCGTGCGGGCGGTGGCAGCCCCCGGGTGTCCCCTCTGCCGCCCCGCCAGACAGCGCGCCGCGGAGGTAATTAGCGAGATCCTCATGGGCTTTGGTGGGGCGCCCGTCTGAGTGCCTTATCAACATTAATGAGCCACTCTGGATACCCACCGGGTGGGGAGGGAGGTGTTGGTGACCCTGCGTACAGATGCCGAGCCAAGGCGCAGAGAGGTTTAAAGCCAAAGCGTCGCTAATGTCGCTTCCCACCAAGAAGGAGAAGTGGGAAAAAGTCGTAGTGACTACAGCCCTTTACCACTCCTCATCAGGTTTTCTTGTGAGCATGCACGCGAATGGGCTTCTCACTCATTTAGGCCGTTCAGATCCAGTCCACCCTCTCCCCCGGGTGTCACACACCGCTGGGCGTCACAGCCCCATATTCCTCCCTTTCTGTGCCTGGTCGGAGCACTCTGGTTTCAGTGTGTGGTGAATTCACCCTGGTCCTTTGCACCTCCACCATCTCTCCTGGGGACAGGCTGCTGTGATCTTCCAGTGGTGTCCTGCCTCCTTGGGTAATACCTTGCTGTGTGGGATGTTTCTGGACACCCAACACTCGGCAGATGGCCATAATACAACAAAGCAGAAGTTTTGCTGTTAGACCTACTTTCAGGTAATTCCTTCTTTTCTTCCACTCCCCTTTTTGTGAAGATATAAAGCAACTACCTCATGTATGTGTAATCTTACACACTTGTACACGCGTGCATCCTTTTGCCAACACAGCATCTCAGATAGCTGTTATCATGTTCCTGAATGGCATAATCACATCAGCAAGGTAGACACGCTCCTCCTCCCTACAAACAAAACCTCAGATGTAGTAGCCTTGCATGGAATCTTTGCTGAAGGTACTTGCCCTGTACAACACTGGAGCTGTGTGGGAAGCCAGGGACAGCAACCCATGCAGCTTCCTGCTTATTTGCCCAAGAAACACAAACTTTGAACATTCAGCACACATTTCGGCTCTGCACCAAATGAGGGGAGGGTCCCACAGGCAGGAGTCTCCTTCCTTCCACAGGCCCAGGACAGTCACTGCCCAGTGCAGTGACTAACAGAGATCCACAGAGAAATTACAGCTTGTGGAGCTAATTAAGAACCAGCATGATGTCATATACACAAATGAGGGCAAATCCATGATGTAGCCTAATCTTAATTCTGCTATTTCCCAATTTTTCATGCTGAGCTTTGCAATTCTTTAACTCAATTTCTCTGCTTAAAACCCCAAAACTTTAAAACCAAGAACAACATCACTCAACACCCATTCTGTCTCAGTGGAGAAGAGTGTCTGACACACGGGAAACAAACCGATACTTTGTGAGTTAATGGTGTAACTATATGAGGAGGAGATACTTTGTGCCCAGGATTCACAACTATATTTCGGAAGAGGAATGCCAACGCTCAGGCTCGGTTGTCTCGGTATTCTCATGCAGTGATAAGCAGCTTTTTCACATCCGTTTCCTTATTGCCGTGGCCGCTCAGAAATAAGGAACAACTCACACAGGAGAGAATACGTAGCTAATATTTTCCAGTTCGGAAAAAAAGATAAGTGAGAGGAAGATAAAACAGAGGTCTGTAAATTCCTAGGCAGCACAGGGAAGTTGAACAGAGAAAGTCTCAAAATAGAAGAACTAGGGGACACCCAGTGATAGTAGGAAAAAACAAGTTTAAACAAACAAAAAAAGGGTACTGTTTTCCACAGACACAATCAATGGCACTGTGGAAGTCGCTGCCACAAGGGGCTGTGGAAAACGAAACTGCATGTGAGTGACAAAAGATTAGACAAAGTCACAGAGCATAAGGTAGCATAAAGCAGCTACTAAGCACAGTGACTAGGGACAGTTTTGACTTGGGAAGTCTCTAAAGCACCGCCAGCCAGAAGGCAGGTTGGCTAAACAAAGAACCCAGCTTCTTCCCACGTGTCCTGGTTCTGATGTTCTCTTGCCTACAAATCAATTACTGGCCACTGTCAGGATCAGGGACCCGTGTGAGTATTAATCCAGCAGGACAAGTCTCCTAATTCTTAATTACATTCTCTAGTTTAGGAAAAATCAAAAGTACAGACTATGATGAAGTGATGCTGCAGCTAATTTATCAAGCAGTGGGTGTTTTTTAATAAAAATACAGCTACAATATCACAGTTGGCTATTAGTACAGTAACCACTAATCTCCACTGCCAGGAATGGCAGTGACAGGAAAAGCACATTTTAAGTGAGTTTTAAGAACACGCTGATCTCTATGTAAACTATTGGAACAGGATATCTGATTTCTTGGTTCAAAGTTACATAGAAACCCAAACATTTTTGTTACCCCTTATTTTTTTAGGTTTCAGTTTCATTATACATAATTTAAAACAAATTCAGTATTCTGAAAACAATATCAGTATTCTGTATTCTCACTGATATATCTATCCAATCTTGTGAATTCTGCGAGAAAATCTTGTTCTTTAAACAACCCTGACAAATATGACAAAGGGTTAAAATAACACAATCATCTATTATGATCAAAAGATTATATTGCAAAAAAAATTACTGTTAAAGTCTTTGCATTTGTAAATTTTGAAATCCAGTTTCATAAATAGAGTTATATTCTTTCAAAGCACAAGGCAGAGATCACAGAAAAACAGGAGATGGGTTGCAATTAATGAACAGCGGTGGGCTTTGTAGTTTTGTAACTGCACCCAAAGACGTCAGTAAGGATTATTTACTCTTTGTTGCATAAACGTAGGTAGAGGGGGAGAATATCAAGTACAGAGACAGTCTATAACCAGGGCAGCCAGGGCAGATCCAGCTCTGGAAGTGCCAGTCTCTACTCCCTGCACCCTGAGCCCTGACTCAAGTCAGCACCTCAGGAGCAGCCCTTGTTGTGAGCCCTGGTTTTGGAAGACAAAGTGTGAATATACATGTGAATAAGGACATGGAGATAAGGACACTACACACCCCAGGATTCACTTCAAGATCAGCTAACCTGGGAAAGACTTGAGTGGTGAGGCACTTTACCCAGCAGGTGAAGACAAAAAATTTGTGAGCGACAGGAGGCAGCAGGAGAAGATGATTCAGAAGGAAATTTGAATGCTCCATGCAGCCAGGAAAATAAATTTTGCACCACTAGTTTTTATATCCCTAGGGAGGTAGAAAATGTGGGATTTCATAACAGAGAGGAAGAACTTGAAATACCAAAACTTGAGATGATGAAGCCATGACCAAAGTTTTGATGAAGCAGCTGGGAAAGAAAGTACAGCTTTTAGAAGCGTTGCATAGAAAGAAGCTGCGTCATTTCAGGTCTAGCCTGGATACGCATATTTAAAAAGAGACAAAATCAAGAATGACATCCAGATGGCAAGTTTAAAAGAAAGATCACCATAATGCTTTATATAATGACATGGGGAAAAAAAGACTTCAGGAAGTGCTTGAGGGAAAGATCCAGAACTTTATTTTACATTGGCAGCCTGGCAAAGCTGTGGGTTTGGAAGGTTAGAAGACGTGTATGCAGTAAGTGACATATTGAAAGCTAAAAAGCGCTCAGTGAGAGCATAAAAGCTTAATTAGAAGAAAACTTGTTCTCAGGCTTAGCACAGAAAAGAGTTACAAAAATCTTTGGGACATGAGTCAGAGTGGCAGGTAACTTTAACTCAGAGTTACTCCACTGATTTAGGGTTATATACGTACCTATCATTGGCACTTGTTTATTCACCTTGCTCAAAGAGGCCTTAAACATCACCCCTCCTACCCTGTGGATAGTGTCACCTAAAGGACATCCAGGTGCTGCAATTCCCATCAAGGACTCCACTGCTGACCATAAGGATATTTGAGGAAACTGGCTTTCTCAAAGCCATAAAACAAAAAGCTTGGGAAAAAAAGATATCAACAATTTGGTTTTCCTTGGAATAGAAATGTAAGACCTAATTCAGAATAAAACAGACAATAATTTTTCTTGTCTGTACAAAAAATGTGAACTATTTAATGAGCAATGAGCACCCAGAAACTGGGAGAAAAATAAGCCGTTTCTCCTCAGACATACTTATTAGTTTCTATCTGAGTAAAAAGTAAAACTATTTTCAGCCAAGTAGCTACAGCTTTTTATAAATCTTGGTCTATTTTTGCGTCTACCTATTCCAGTAAAGTCGTCTGTAGTAAACACATCAAAATGTGTCATTTTCTTTGAGTCTTGAAACTGATCTACAAAAGAAAAGTCCTTTTTTTTTTGCTGTAATGTTTAAGATGGAGTTGTCAATTTTTATTAATTATTATGATTACTTTAACAATTCACATGTGTTTATACCCAGTAATAATTACAGACAAATAATATCCCAAGAGAAAAGAGTAAAATAAACTCTGTAGGAAGAGGATTTTTAGCAAGATTTTTAAAGTTTGTGATACTATATATTTTCCCTAACATTTACGTAACTGCCTTGAGGAATTAATATGTGGGACAGTTTATGGGGTTTTTTTAGAGAGTGTACAGCATCAGCTCTTTAGTGAGCAGCTCAGGTTTTGCACACCTGGGCATTCAGGCAATCCTCTACCAAACCAAGCAATCCAATCTTGATTGATTTGAATTATGTGATTCCAGGTATATTAAGACAATATATTTATCTATTTTTACACGTGTATTGATTTACCTGTTTATTTAATCATGCTGCTAGGATAAAAAAAGAGGCAGGAAGGAAACCTAGACTAGTACCTTTTAGACCTTCCCCGTAGACCTTAAAAATGAGAAAAGGATCCCAACACAAATCACCTCAAAATTCCTAACTGAAAGAAGACCCTTACTCTGTTGGAAAGGTGGGTGTACCTTTCCTGGTCTGTTTCAAGATGAAGGCAGTCAGCAGGGGTACAAACACTGGTTGTGACACACCATGGAAATAAGCTCAGGACAGATGGCATTCCCTCTGGTGCAGGGTGGCCCTGTCCATGTTGCACCATGGAGCTGGTGCTTTCAATCCCTTACATCACAAACCTCTGTCCATCGATTGTGGTCACCACTGACCCATCTTCCTTGCGGGACCCCACGGGAGCATTCCAGAGGTTGATGAGCTCTACACCTGCCCTCAGTTGCTGTTTGTACCCCTTGCAGACCACAGGGGTCTTCATGGCATCTTCTCAGAGCTGTCTCTGGGCCAGAGAGATAGGACGAGGCCAGGCCTGGCTGGTTAGGGCTCTCCCAGCATCTCAGGGGAGATCGTGTTATGGTGTCCATTCCTTGGTTGGTAACTCCCTCCAACATTTCAGGATGCAGGGGCAGGTTGAGGGCTGTCTCTCAGGAAAGGCAGCTGCCATGCAGCATCTCAACATGCCCCCAGTGAGAGTGCACAGCCCTGTAGCTCCTGACTTGCTGCGGTGACCCCGTGGGTGGCGAGTTCAGAGTTGAGAGCTGACGTAACACCTGCAACTCTCTGTCCCTGTGCTGGTCTCTGGGTGCTAATGGCAGCATGTGCCACCTGCAGAGGGGCAGTTTGGAGGATTCCCAGCCTGCCAGACTCACATCAGCACACCCCGCAGAGCCGTCCCTGTCTCCTGTCACCCTGCAGCAGGGCCCCTGCAGCCAGATGGTGCTCAGCTGCCAAGTTCACTGCATGCACCACCTCCACAGTGTGGGGGGCTTTGGAAGGGGATGGACCGGCAGTGCTGTGAAAGGCAATTCCACAAGCCACAGCTGGACTTCCTTGGCCAGAAAATGAGCTACCCTAATTAATGCACACAGCCACTCCATGTACCACCACAGTATGATCAGAACCTCTGCCCCCACAAGACTCAGAAACTGGGGTTTTTCCTTCACCACCAAAAGGTTAAACGCTGCTGGTTTCTGTTCCCCTCATACAGGATATAAGAAACTTCTTACCCCCTAATGCTCATGAGACTTTGCTTTCTTACATCTATGATGTTTCCAGAGTTACAAGAGGCAGCACAATAAAAAGATGGTTTTTGTGCAGGAAACACAGAGCTATCCAAACCTGTCTCTGAATCTCAGCCTTGGGAACAGCCAGATTTTCATACACCTTTCCATCATTCATGAACCTGCTACCCCAAAATGGAGAAGCAGGTTTTAGCACCTGTCCCAAGAGACCTCTGCTGCTCACCTTGTAAAAACCTGAAGGTTTGTGGGCACCTCTTAGTTGGCTTCTATTGCTTTTTTGGAGTTGGCAAGACAGTGCATCCAAGAAAGCCACATTTCCACTTTCCAAAGCTCCTGCACCAGTACTGCTCCAGATCCATTTACATGATAGTTAAGCCTGATTAGGGAAAGAAAGGGTGAGAAATTCGGTAGGTTGGACTAAATCATCTGAGTCTGGCAACATTTGTTGTAAGGTACTTGGTTTGCAGTCTCAGAGGCATTAGTGGTTACACTTAGAATTTTATAGAGAGTGGTTGAGAAGTCGAGGAGAATGAAGAGGATAAATATGTTAAAAAAGGGAGAAAAGGAAGAGTAGAAAATTGTCTATAAGTCACTCTAATCTCATTTTCTGGAAGAAAAAGTATTAAAACAAATAATTAAACTATTTGTAAATACCTCTAAGAAAACAAGGAGGCAACAGACAACAAATATGTCCTTCTCCAAGAACAAATGGTGTCAAATCAAAATAGTGTTCTCCTGTGATCAGTTAACAGGCATTTGAGTAGGAGGCAGCAGTATCCATCCTATACCTTGATGCTGTCTTTCATGATTGGATTTGTTCAGCCTGGAGAAGAGAAGGCTTCGGGGTGACCTAATTGTACCTTCTAGTACCTAAAGTGAGCTGACAGGAAAGAGGGAGAGGGAATTTTTATGCAAGCATGTAGTGACAGGACAAGGGGGAATGGCTTCAAACTGAAAGAGAGCAGGTTTAGGTTAGATATTTGGAAGAAATTCCTTACTGTAAGGGTGGTGAGGTGCTGGAACAGGTTGCCCAGAGAAGCTGTGGGTGCCCCATCCCTGGAAGTGTTCAAGGCCAGGTTGGATGGGCTCTGAGCAACCTGGTCTAGTGGAAGGTGTCCCTGCCCATGGCAGGGGCATTGGAACTAGGAGGATCTTTAAGGTCCCTTTCAACACAGGTTATTCTACGATTTTATGATTCTCTGTGCTTATAGTTAGGCTATTACATAACCCCTGCGTTGTGCTGGATGGCAGCACTAAAGCTGGAGCAGGGCAGGTCGGACAACTGGACCCAGTGATTTTTGGTGGTTCACTGACAAAATTGAGGGTAGCAGCACACAACAATCCAGAAGATGTCACACAATCTAGCATTATTAAATATTTTAGTAATAACCTACATTATGAAACAAGACAGCCCATGTCCTACATTTTCAGAAGCTGCATGCTGGGGAAGAAAACAAGACTTGTGAATAACCACAAGAATTAAAGAAAAGTCCTAAAAAAAGAGAATGCAATTCAGAAACAATGCACATTTTGTTCTGCCTGTAGACAAGAATTTGTTAGTTATTTGATTGCAGTTAAGTACATTAGAAAAAAAAAAAAACTGGAAAAAATACTTTCCCTTTCCCTGGTGCTTTTCCTTGCTTCTTGGTATTCGACACCATCCGAGCCTGAACTCCCTTCTTTCATATATATACTTTCAGAAATATCCTTCCTTGCATTTTATTTCTTTGGCTAACTTACAGTGTAATTTCCACGATAAAGACTTGTATTACCATTTTAGTATAACTCTTTAGTATGATGACCTACATTTCATTTTCTGCATATTTCCTCCTTATGCTGAGATCAAAGGAGAGCTAATGATCGAGGCACTGGTCTGACTGAAATTCCCATCCTCCTTTTGCACTGAGGTGATGTGTGTGCTTCACGGCATTTATTTTGCAAACTGCCTACTCTGCTGTTTCCTATAAACTCACTTTTTGTAAGGCCACTCACTTCCAGCCTCAGTCCTATATCCCTTTACCCTTCATGACCCATTCCCACAGAATGTTTGGATTAGATTTTTCTAGAATTCATTGTCCCAGTATTTCTGTATCTCAGCTGGCTGCAGAGATCTGTCTGGTTAATTCTGAGAACTCTAAATCCACAGAGGAGCAAAATGCACTAGGAATCATTTACTGAAATGCATGACCTTGAAATAGCATAGTTCCACAGCACAGATGGAGTTTACCAGATGTCTGAGACTAGGAAATTATGAGATTTAAAAGAGTCAGTACTTTGGAGTGGTTTAAAAACCCTGAGATCACTGGATAAGATAGAGATACTGCAAGTATATTTAAACAAGTGCATTTACATGTGGATCCATGACTTTGGTGCCCAGACTAGTTTGCCCACCCTACCTCTCCAGTGTGCACTTACCTGTGCAATGCAGGTGCATCCTGAGCACAGTGAAAGGTTCTCTCTTCATTGATATGAAATGTGGGGCTCTTCCTTGAGCCATCAGCACTGGTCTGATGGTGATAAACCCTCTGCCGTTGGTTGTCCAATGTTTGGCTCTTCAAGCTGTCATGTTCTGATCCCCTGGTGGTGACTGAAATGACCAAAAATCCGTGCAGTGTGGCATCACCATCTAGGCACCACAAGAAGAGATGTTCTTCAAAACAATCACATTGCCTTTTAAATTTCCAGGGCTAAAAATAGGTGGGAAGGATTCTTCACCCAGTGATGTCTTGAAACAATGCTGTTGTCAGCAATGGGGTTTGTACAGCAGGGTCCTGTCTGTAGAGAGGTTCACAGATACATAAGGATTATTCTTTCTAGGACTAAAAGCTGCTTGGGGACATGAATTTCTTTTAAAGAAATACTTTTCCCACTCCACTCTCTTTTCATCCGTCCTATCACTGAAGGGCCACATTTCTTCATACCTCCAAGATGCCCCAACAGTTGAAGCTTCCCTTATTATTTGGGTCAACTCAGTGACTGATCATAGTTGCCTATGGAACATAACAGGGCATCTCTGCTGCTAGGGAATAAAGGACAGGTTAGCCTGGCTGTGTTTTCAAATGTCACAGCTAGCTGAAGTCACAGCTATTGCTTAGGGAAACTCTGTTTTCTCAGTCTACAACAATTTCCCTCAGCACTGTCATTTCATCACGTAAGGGTTACTTGTGGGTGAGCGAGAGAAAGTTCAGCAGTTCATTTTCTTTGGGTATGAGAATTTAAATACCAATGTAAAAATCATGTAAAACATATCTTATTCTCCTGTCTACCATTCTTGCCATATTTTCTTCCTATTCCTTGTTGGCAAACTCCCTCTCCCCTGATTTCCTCTGCCAGTCTTTTTCTAAGATTCCTCCACCGACTCCTGCAGTGCAATGGTCTCATCACACTCTGTATGTCTCAACACATGATGAACAATGAAATCAACACCCTTTCCATGCTCTTCCCATTATCAGCAGGCCAGGGAGCCCTTTCTCAGGGTGCAAGGTATTGTGAGGCACTGCTGAATGCCAGCTTAAGTACCTGGAAGGGTGTTTTTCCAAAACTCAAGTCATACACTGTACAAATGAAATTGCTGTCTTCTGACTTGCCCCAGTTTAGGTATGGGGACATAGGAATGGAAGAATAATTGATGCAGGAGAGGAAACAGCCTGTTTCAGAGTTCCAGCAATTCCTCTCCCACTCCTTTTCCTTCTGCCCCAATCTGCATACCTCAACGAAACCCTACAGACATAGCAAAACACCCTTTATTCACAATATCTTCTGTCCAGCTTCAGAGGCACTTGAGCTTTTGATTCAAAGGTGATATTAGGAGATTTTGCCAAATCCAAATCATGTTTTGACCTGTGAGGCTGTTGCCAAGCAGAAAAAAAGCGCTTGTTCAAATACGTGAAATTACATTGTACTGAGATGTCAGCTGAGGAATTAACATTTAATTTTCATATTTGTCCAAGTTGTTACTTACCACCTCTTTAAAGAAGCAGCACTAGTGGATCACACCAGTGGATTCTGCACCAACATGTTGTGAGATCCAGTTTCTGTCACAAGGAAATTACCATCTAGACAGAAGAAATATTATTATCACATCGCAGACAGGGTATTCAAGCACAAACACGCCAGGGAATATGCCTGAGGATACCCAGAAGGACTACATCAGTCAAGTGAGCCATACTGGGGTATGAACAACACAAGCCCTTTACTTATTGTTGCTCCAGACATTCTGTATCTTCCCCTAAATCAGCCTATTAATTCATCACCAGGAACACCACAGGTGAAAAAGCTGTCGAAATAGATTTTCTTTCTGTTGTCTTTATTTATGTACATGAGAGCAAGAGACTGAAGTCAATATGAATCAATGAGATCAACATATCTGCCGTAGGAATGAATCACCTCTAAATACATATTTTAAAACAAATAATATTGCGGGGTTTTATACTCTTATACCACAAAATAAGACTCTATCTGAAAAAAAGAAAATATATCTAACAATTGAAAAATGGGGAAATTCAGGTAAAAGTAAACAAACCAGCTTGATAACAAGTGCATGGTAAACAGACATTTTACTGAGAAGGAGACTTTTCAGATATTTCCGTGACATGTTGTTGCCACTTGAAATGTGGTGCCTTCTGGTGCTGTCTCAGAATATCTGGCAGAACATGTTGTATGTAATCAGACGCTATTTTTTCAATGCACAATTTTTTAAAATTCTGTCTTCTCTGATAAGCATCGTGCAAGACAAATGTTCTACTTGCCAAATAATTTCCTTCAGAAAAATCAAAAAAACACATCTCTAGGATTTTCTGTTCCTAGCAACTCCAACTCCCATCTTTAAAAGTCTTTAATGTAATAAAACAAAATCTTTAAGATGCTCTGGCTCACTGTCAAATCTTCTATTAAAAGAAAGTATATTTAAAAGATATTTTAAAATAGTAGTTGTCACACAAAATGATAATGGAAAAAACTATAATAATAATTAAATTTACTATTCAATCTAGATTTATCTTTGTATTACATAGAATAAACAGTCACATTGAGAAGCTTACACTGTGAGCCCATGGAAATGTGGGCATTCAAACCTCACCAAACTCACTCCTGTGCTCAAAACACCACTTGCCTTTACTACTTCGTAGTAAATGAATGCTAATGAATAATATTCCAGTTAACTCTTACCCAACTACATAATTTCTTGGTTCCCCAGACAGAACTTTTGCGTGGACATTCTGCAAAATCATTGTCAAGGCTACAGCTTGGTTTTAACGAGTGACGTCTTGAAAAGCACAAAGGACAAAAAGGAATGTGGTGAAAACAAAAATCAGCCGAGACAATGTTAAATAACACGTTCAGTGGTGACAAGAGAGCTGGCAAGATAGCCAACCCCAAGGTCAGCACATCTTCCCTGGCTATAGCAGAGCTTGTGCAGCAAACCAGCAATTTTTTCTCACATTATCACGTTGGCAGGAATAGTGTGGGGAAGCGCAGAAAGTGACCTGCAGTTTTCCTGGGTCTGGTATCAAGTCTAGTGTGTTAGATTTGCACTTCTTCAAAACAGCTTAGAAGATGCGAGGAAATACTTGCTTACTTGGCTTCCTGAAAATGAAAACATTGAAGTTCTTGCCTGAGCACTGCCTGCTAACAAGGAATGCAGTGAAACAGGAGTGGATCAGGAGATGAAATCCAGCCGTGCTGACATCCCTATGGCTGCAGCATGCACTGCTGTGCCATTCTGGATAACATGCATTTTGATTCCCTGAACCAAAAATCCGTGCTGGGATTCAAAGCTCAGCCTTTCTGCAGAAGTTGTTTGTCCCCCTGCCACACCACACCCCAGCCATCCTCTCCAGTACAAGACTTTTTGCACACCCCTTTTCCTTCTGACCATGTTCCTGCTTGACACTCCTTGTCCTGTTCCAGGTGACACTAAGGATCTGCTGTCCAACCTCCTCCCAGCTCTGAGCTGGGCCGCAGGAAGAGGCAGAATGAGAGGCCTCACATGAGCCATGGCAGCTCCTCAGGACACCCAGAGTGAACTGGCTCTGTCATATGTCCCCCATATGACAATCCCATCCTCTCATTCAGACCCCACCCCAGAGCAGCTCCAACTATGTAACCCACAAGGACTGCCACTCAGTGGTCAGTGGGCCTTGGTGGACCCACCAACACACATTTGCAGACATCTCAGCAGGCTGTCTCAGGAGGCCCCGTGGTATCTGTGTTTCCCCCTCCTCCAGCATCAGGTTCAAAGGGGATGCTGAAACCTCCTTCCCAAGCAGGATCATTCACAGCATGGAGTGGAAGAGGCTGAAAGTCCTCCTGCACAGCATGGAGTGGAAGAGGCTGAGAGCCCTCTGTGCTGTTGGTGGTGAAGCCATACCAGCACAACAGCAGGGAACAGGGCTAGTTTAACCACATGCTAAGAAATATTGTGAATAAAAGGAATGTGCTTTTTTCATTGACTACAATATGGCAGGTCCTGATTGACAGACTAGACACAAATGTGCAAACTGCACAGGCTGCACAAACAGTGCAGCCCGGATGGCTGTTGTGTCCTACACAGCTTCTGCAAGGAACTGGCTGAGCCTTTCCATCTGGACTGAGCAAGGACTATTTCTTCAGCAGCTTTATGCTCATCTTCTGCAGTCTGTGGGTAGCTGGGGAAGCCAGATGACCCTCTGTGTCTGACCATGCCTTCATTAGCAGGGTCAACCGAGCAGGGTAGAGTGGAGATCAATGACTTTTCTATCACATTCCATTTTCTAGAGAAAAGGTTTATGCTTTACCCTCACTCCCCAGGGCTCCTCAATCCATGCTTCTGGAGAAGCATGGTTTCTCTGACTGTGTCTGTCCTGGCCCTCTATATCTTTTTTGACCTTTTGTGCATTCTGGCATGCGGCTGTGACTGCTGCCTCCACAACCCTCAGGAAACATCACAGGCTGAGGGCTACGTGTTTTGCTAGAGAAAAACGTGGCTGACAAGTGGCTGTGTCGTGCAGTTCAGGAAAGGAGGGAGGGTGAGGAGAGATTTGCTTGCTATCTGCTTCCTGGGAGGCAGTGGAGAGAGTGGCAGAAGGAATAAGGCTGTGTAAGCAGCTCGTATGGATGGGGGAGTAAGAGTTGATGAGGGCTAGAAAGGCAAGGAAAGGAACCAGCTGGTTGGATCATGCAGGACAAAAAAAGCACCCTTCACCAAGGAAATCCTTTCTCCCTCCTGTCCACAGTGACACAAGACTTTCTATCCTGTCCCATTTTCTACCTTTTTTATCTCTAGAGAAACCGGCCATTTCCCCTTTTACCAAGGCTTTTGGCCAACCACTCTATTCATGGAGTGGCTGTGCCAGCCCAACCTCACAAAAGGCCACCTGCACCCCAGTTGTTGTTGAGCCTCTCCCTGTTGTGGAGAGGAGACTCCCAGAAGGTCACCATGTGGTATGGAGCCTGCTGCCATTCTGTGCCCTTCAGCCCTAAAGAGGACTCTGAAGAGAAGAAGACACAAGAGACATTACTCTTGAGATCCCTTAATAGGACTACCTGGCACTCCTTGGGAGCACAACCAGTGGAGCCAGGAACTACCCTGGCAAGAAATGCAACTTGTACCCCATGACAATTGCTCCATAGTGAGGGAATTGCAGACCAAGGACACGGTGGTGGTACAGCCCCGGGATCAGACAGAACAGCAGAATCCTGATCACAGCCTGGCACCAGATCAGATCACAAGCACAGCCAAACCACGTATTGCCAGGTTAGCTGTCCCCAAAGGGACCAGGAGCAGGTGAGTCTGTGGATTCAGCTACAGCCCACAGCAGTGAGGATCCTTGTCTGGCTGTGGCCAAGCAGCCTCCTACATGGCAGGACTGGGTCCAAGGCAGGAGGAAGCAAACCCAGCTTGCTCTTCAACACGGCCATAAGAATCCCATCATCAGAAGTCATTTGATGACGCAGCCAAAAGGTATGGTCTGTTCATTTTGTTTGGATTTACCTGATATTAGTGAAATGATAGACGTTCATATTAATACTGCCGTTAGGATTTTTTACGCTTAGGCCCAAAGCAATTAAAAGGCTTTGGCTTCCAAGTACTTTCATTAAGCCGTGCCTTTGAATTTGCTGAAAATGCTTCTCCCTTTGTTGAAAGCAAGATTTCACACTACATGTTTGACCAAATTTCTTTGCAATCCCACTCTCAGAAAAGTAAAGTCATTTCTCATTTCATTGTAGGAAGTCATAAAAAAACCCCTATCATTCATCCATACCCTACAGGCTTTTTGACTCTTCTTTTGGCACTTGCCTTAGTATTGGAGAAGCTTCACAGATAATCGGGCAATGAAGTGTAAATGTTTTTCGGTGTGGGGAGGAAAGGATAGGTGCTCTTTTTTTTCCAGAAACAAGCAGAACAACGTCTAATGCTGACAAAATTTCAGTTTTGTTTTTGACCTTTTAGTGTGATGCTATATCTGAGCATGGATTCATCCTCACCACTTCTTTCTTTCATGTCAGTCTGTATTTAATAATGAGAGGCATAGTGCAAAGATCACCTTTTCTGGCCATGTGGGAATGGATTGAACACAGTTATAGACATTACATCCAAAGCAGCATGATTGTATTATTTTTGTGTCTCAATATATAAAAAAGGTGCCCGAGGGATAACAGGCAGGCCTAAGTAATATACACATAACATATGGGCTCCTGCTGTGTATTTTTGACACCCCTTAACAGTGAGAATTAAGATCTATGACTCTCATCTCTCAGCTGATAACATCAAGACAGGCTGCAGTGACTGCACAGAGCCTTTGTGAAATCAAACTGGTCTCTGAACAAACACAGCAGGTCACATGGGGACTGTTAAACAAGAACAGTTTAGAACGGCAGCATATATAGAAACAAGTCCCATTTACCACACCAGGTGAAGCTGTACCTGATAGTGGTCTCTGACACGTTTCTGTGATACAGGGACATGGTTTACTGGGGATACGGACAGGAGCTGCCACCAGCGGCTCATAGCTGCGTAAAGAGGTAATCTCCGGTGGAAGAAAACCCAACCGTCTCTGAATAATTAATCTGGCATTCCACTTGAGATCTCTCCCACACAAATGGGGGAAGGTGTGTCATGATTCAGATCACTGCCAAAATAGCACAACGTGGCATTTTGCAGTTTAATTGTTTCAACAGATCATTTATTTTTTCTCTAAGAGCGAGTTTGATTTGAGCTCTCATCCTTGAAATACCAGGGTGAACTTCATCAAATGCAGTTTACTTTTCCTGAGTGACTAACAAGACCCCTGTGGGAAGTACAGCAGACTCCACACTCCTTGGCAGAAACTGATGCTCAGGAAGTTCCACCTGAACATGAGGAAGAATCTCTTTACTGTGCAGTGACCAAGCACTGAACAGGCTGCCCAGAGAGGGTGGGGAGTGTCCCTCAGTGGACATATTCCAGAACCATCTGGAAACAATCCTGTGCCATGGCCTGACCCTGCTTGAGCAGAGAGGTTGGACCAGATGACCCTCTGTGGTCCATTCACAGACCCATTCCATGATTCCGTGACCTTAGTAATTTCTTCAGTTAATGGCTTTTTTTTTCCCCGAGAAATGTCAGAAATGGCTTCTTGTTTTAGTAGTTTCAGCTCAGCACTTACATATTAGAGACTTAGTAAGTATTTTAAAATAGGTTTGTAATAAGTTCATAAAAACTTTGTAAACCCTCAATGCGTTCAGCATGTACTTGTCTTTTATATGTCACTCTGGCTTTCTCAGAAGTAAAAATCAAGGCAATGAATCCCTAGTTAGACAATTAAAACACTGGATACTGAAATGCTTTTCAGAGAAATATATGAGGGCACAGATGGGACTATCAACAAGCTCTTGCTCTAACCATGCAATTAAGGGAAAAATACATGTATATAGGAAGTCAGCTGTAGAAAGAAAACAGAGTAATGGGCTGGAATTTCCCGTTTTTTTCACTACTGAATGATAAAGATGTACTTGTACCACTTACTGACCCATTACATTGATATTAGGATGAATCTGATTTGATCTCATACAAGGATCCTGAGGTTGAAGTATCCATGGCAAGGTAAGCGAAGCACGCAGCAATTCACCCCGAGAGTGTCATCATATATATCCCTTGATAAGGGATTAATGCAGCACTGGCTGAAATTGGTGAGGTGTTCACTGCAGAGTTAATAAGAATTGTAGCTATCAAGTATGACAGGAAAACAGGGCTCCTGCAGCCAATATGGAAGATACAAGAAGAAACAAGAAATAAATCTACTTTTTAAGTGTCCTTGTGTTTATCTGCAAGCAGCCTGTAAGTTCACACCAAACGCATTAGTTTTTTATAACCGATAAACAGAGGCAATTCCCTTTCACCTTTACACGGAGATAGCCTTGCTCTTCAGGAGGGTGAACCACAGGTCACACACACAGGCAGACTTCTGCAAGGCAACAGGGTCACTTACCTTACCTTAGGCATGGAAAAGGGCACGCGCACTGGGACAGAGTCCCCAGGACCTTCCTCTGATATTGCCACGGAGGCGGTGCCTCAGCTTTCAGAAGTGCTCTTTGCACTGCACCGCTGCCATGGAATGTTTGGATTTAATTCACTACTACTAATAAAATAATATTTATAAATATAGGTACTTAAGACAGGAGCTACTCTGTGATCCAGCAATCAGTATTTATGTTCATTTATTTATTTATTTATTTATTTATAAAGGCCAAGCTTAGGAGAAATGAAGCACAAGGGCTGCAATTCAATCCATACATCCTTACAGAGCAAAGCTTCCTGAATCTTTTGGCTCCAGACAGCACCTTCCCAGAAGGCAGTTTGCACTAGTTACTAGTGAACGTGGACTTTGCCCTTCCTTAATTAACACATATAAGAAACACCAGCAACACAAATAATACTCTTCCCCTCATCCCCTCCAGTAGCTGAAACAGAAATTAGTAGAATGAGAAAAGCAAATAAACCCACAGCACAGATGACGATGCTGAGCAAACGTGAAAGCTGAGCTTCAGTCTCGTTTGCGACAGCCCTTCACCTCCACTTGGAACAGCCAGCCTTGGAACAGCCAGCCACGGAACAGCCAGCCATGACTTCACTGGTGTACACGTTAGGGATAAAGAGTGGATTCACTTACACAGTAGTTGCACTGACAGTTATTTATTCAATAAAAAGCAGATCATGTCCACCCCATCACAAATCTCTAGCAAATAGATTCTGTTTATCTCTCCACCTACTTCTTATTCCACTCTTCCTCACCACTCATTATTCTCTCAGCAGTCACAGCATCTGAAGCATTGCTTCACCAGCACTCATTTCTTCAGCTCAAATCTCACCAGAGACACTCCCCGCTAGGAAAGCTTGATCCCCACTCAATAGGATTATTGCTGAACTCCCTCCATGGGCTCCCAAACCCCTCACAGCAAGTCCTTATTTTGCCCTAGGCTGGTCACAGTAGGCTCTAACAGTAAGTCATCTTTCCCTTCACACTGTCTTGGAGTCCACTCTTTCAAGGAATTCCTTTGCTGGTCTCTTTCCTTTGTGTTCATGTTTCTCAGCTTCAGTGACTGACACAATCTCACTTCCATTATTGCTGCCATTTCTCCCCGTCTTTCTTTAAAGCTTTCCTGAGCAACTCTCCTCACTGAAACCCTGTGTCTTTGCCATCATCTCCTTTCTTCAGCTGCAATGTGCTAAACCCAAGATTTTGTTCAGACACATTGGAGACAGAATTACAGTTCATGGAAGGCTTTTTGAGATCATAAATGTCTGACATCAGAGGTCATGTATCAGGCTAATACAGTGTCTATTAAGTGGGTCCCCAAGCTGTGTTTGATGCATCTGTAAAAACAGAAATAGCAGTAACAGCAAGGAAAGGAATAATTGCTGAGAATTTGCAAGAGCTGTAGCACATGCCAGGCATCGAAGAAGGAGGTGACAGTAACGGAGGTTAGATTCCCCTGTTAGAATTGTCTACTTGCCCCTCATAGCAAGATTTTGCACTGAGCGCTCCTGATGCTCATCAGCACCAAGAGGGCAAAATGAAAACCCATTATCCCACAAGTCAAGGTGAATAGCTCGTAGGTGTGCTCGGAACATCATCTGAGGACTGTAGTAGCTTGTTTTCCTTAAGTAAAAGAAGAAAAAGGTATTGTGGGTCATAAAAAATACGGAATTGTCCTGAGGCTTCTCCTTGGACACTGTTACTCCCTGGTAGTCCATACCCTAGTCTTTCCCTAGGCATTGTCAAACTGAGAGAGAAAGAACAAGATTTAAAAGTTCAGGATGTCATTTAGGGCATGGTTAAGGGCCAAATAAAGGAGGAGAGCAATGGAGCAAGGTATTGGAAGGTGAGGAATAGTGTTAAAGGTTAAAATAATTTTAAGTTTAAAAAAACCCCAAACAACAGAGAATGGGAGGTTAGCAAACATGAATAAAAATAGAGCTGAAAACTTCTGAACATCAAAATATTCCAATATATAATATATGATCATTCCTATCATGTATGTACCTGGAATAAAGCCGAGACACAGGAGCAAAAGAAATGGAAGACTATGAAGGGGAGAAGGAAGTCTAGAAGAAATATCCATTTCAATATTGAACCGCTTCACAGTTTTCCCAGTTTCACTAAAATAGATCATGACAAGCAAGGAGCATTTTCCAGAGGGAAGCTAGTTAATAAAAAAATTAAAATATTATCAGCTCTTGCTATAAATGATACTTGTCTCTGTGCCCAGATATTTTGCCTTTGGGAGCAAAGCAGGTTTTTTCCCCCATCTGCTGTTATTGGAGAGATTTTACAGTATTTCCTTGTGCTGCCTCCCCATGGTTCCAAGGAATAAATTGGTGTAGACTGGGACTATGGATAGATCATGATAAATTTTATAGAGAGGAACAAAAGATGACAAATCTGGTTCTAAAATGTTAGCTTTCAGGTCATCTGCTGACAGGTTACATATGACTGCCAGATTACTGTTTGAGTTAAGGTACTGCCTAGGCATATCAGACAGAAACTAAGAGTCTATTTCTGAATACAACATAGAGATAATTAACATAAATTACACCACTTCTAATAAATTACACCACTTCTAATGAATTAAAAAATGCTGGCCAAATCTTGCGTCCAGTCAGACAGTTTCACTGCAGAAGCTCGCAGTCTAGGAGTTGGTCCTGACACAGTCGAGAGACCAATGAGGAAAGAGTGACAGAGGCAGGCAAGAAAATAAGCAACAAGAAAGCAAATTAAGTCTAACAGGAAGCCAGGACTTTGAGGATGAAGCTCCTTATGTGGTCAGTCTCCATCTTCTAAAAGCTGTGTCTGTGTTCCCCCCCCCAATACGTTTTTGCTATAGCACCTTTTCATCATTTCTGTTTTGTTTTATTCAGCAGTCACTCAGAAGTTAGATAGTGGAAAGTAATATTAAAGGTTATGAAAAAAGCAGAGTAGAGTTCAAATTTTGAACAGACATGCAAGTGGGCCTTGCCTTTTCTTCTTCACTGGAGGAGAAATGTGGGAACTAATATTGTACACCTCTGCTAAATACTCCCCTGATGTAATAAGACCTGCACTAAATAAACTCTCAAGTCAACCACATCTAAGAAGCTCACCAGAATTTTCTGCTTTTTTATTGAAGGGTCTTCTAACTGACTTTTGCAGATCATTCAGTATGAGGTTTAAAAGAGTTGCAGACATGATATAATCTTCCCTAATTACTATCAACCCTTATTTCTTCACTATTCATCATTGTTTTTCACACTCTGGTAGGTTGCTTGTCCTCATTTTAATCAGTCAACTCATCCCACGAGTTAGAATCTGTATAAATGTCAAGTCAATACTTAATTCTGTTAAGGTTGAAATTGAAAACCTTATCTCATAAACCAAACTACATTTTGCAGTCTGGGCTGTGAGTCAAAGTCAGGTGATGTGAGGGAAAGTTCAGAGAATCAGAAGAAATTCCTGGAACATTTTGTAAGCCAGTGACAATAAATGGCGTGTCTCACCAAATTCCACCTCAGGTAGATCCCTGCCACCCTACACTAGAGTACACTGTCACAGGCTTACCATTTCCAGTAAAGACTATTGTATTTTAGTAGGGACAGATTCTGCATCCATTAGTGGCCTGCTTAGTGCTGAAAGGCTTGATGAGTTGCTCAAGATACCTAGAATAGTATATAATCACTCACTTATTGGAAAAGCACCAGGCAGACTATCAAATGTTTCTCACCCTCTCATTATTTTCTTTTAATTAATAACTTAGGAGACACTTTCCTGCTTTTATCTGCAGGAAAATTCTGTAATCCTTAAACACACAGAAATCATAAACCATAGAGAAATTCAAAGGATATATATAAAGCTGCCTTTAAACAGCAGTAGATACCAAATCTACAAAGTTTTTCTAATTTCAGACCTTCAAGAGGACACCATTTTTGTGATTTACAGGAAGAGAAGAATAGAGACTTGTGTTCCTGCTTAGATGTTTGCTGGGAACTCAGTCTCCCAGCATGGTGACTTTTTTCTTGATGGTTTAGATAGATGTACGATTGAATTTACAGTCAAATTAGCTTCATAATACTAGTAAATGAGACTGCACTGCTCTGTATTTATAGTCTTCTTGGAAATGTGAGATTCATCTGCCCTTTCAGAGACAGACATCAATGAACAGACTAAGAACTCCAAGCCAAACATTTTCCAGTAAAAATAATTTTATCTATTTTTAGGTTCATATTATTTCACTTAATTTCGATATAATCAAGCAGATGCAGGGGTTTTGAGCAGCTGAGCACCCTGCATTTCTGTGAAAGGTAGGCTGAAATAAGCCAGATAGGAGGTATCCCTGGATGGGAGCTGCTCAGCCCCAGAGAATGAGGAACATTTTATGGTGCCTCAAAACATCCTAAGACTGCTTTACAGGCACTACTGAGGAAAACAAATAAAACAACACAAAACAAAAATATATGAGCTGGGAAACATAATAATTTCTCATTTGAATGGGTCCTACATCAGAGCAAGTGCAGCCTTTAGAAGTGTCATCACTAGATCTGGGCACTCACCTCTCTGGGAAGTGTCTCCTCCTCTGTGACTGTTGGGTCCCTAAACTACAAACTCAGGTCATCAACACATGGGAAAAAACTGCTGTGTTTAAAAAATCACTTGTTTTATTACACCAAAACCTAAAACATTAAGAAAGATTCACAGATTTATAAAAACCCTAAAAAGCATTTCTTAAGCATGGGTCTGTAGCTGTTAGCATGGACTTCATTAACTGAATTCCCGAATAGCCTTGAGGCATGACCAGAACAATATTGGCAAGATCTCCCACCCTGAGCAACTGGACATGAATTTTTACTCCCTCAAACATAAATAAAACACAAAATTCTGCTGCTGACTAAAACCAAAACCAACCCCTCCCTCATTTTTTACACATCACTTACTCAGAGAAATAGGGTGGGGTTAAAATGTCCTCTAAGTATGGAAAGGGGGATGCGGAGCTACAACAGAAAGAGGACAAAAGTCGCTATTTTGTTATCCTCCACGCTGGCAGCCACATCCCCATTGCCCACTGTCCTGCCTGTAACCCCACATCCCACTGGGACACTGCAGAGAGCAGTGCCAGCTCAGACCAGCCTGTGCTAGAGGGAGGTACAAGCACTCCTCGGCCCGAGAGCATCATTAGGTTATTTTTGGGTTTGGGAGAGGACCGCGACTGTTTGAAATCAGTTGCCTCTCCTGAGCAGTGAGACTCTGAAGAGATAATTTTCCCCTACGTAGCACACTTTCAAAGACCTGTAAGACCTGTTCAGGAAAATGAGGAAGGGTATTCACTGTTATCCTTTTTGCCTTGCTATCCAGCAAATGAAACCCAAATTAACCCAAACCTGCAACTTGCAATTATTTTGCACCTGTTTCTTTGGTGTGCATCTCGCTGAGGAAGAGAAAGTCCAGGCTGCCACCACGCTAGGGCTGGTGAGAGGGTCAGACATGAAGCTCTTGCAAACCTGCGCTCCCACCGTGCCCGCCACGATCCAGCCGGTGAACACAGAGCTGCTGAGGGTTAAAGCACACTCCAGGAGACAGGCTTGGCTAGCTGCTGTTATCCAAACAAGTTGGCAGCAACTCCCTTTTGCCCTGAGAAGAAAGGCTCCTGTGTTAGATCTGATAACTTCACCTTTCATCCAGTAAGTCTCCTCAGTATGAAATGAACTGAAATGAGAATCCTGCATGATGAATTTAAAGCCATCAGCTTTTTTTCACTGTTTTCAATGTTTTTAAAATTATGCAACAGAGTACCTGGGAAGTACTGGGGTGGAGTACTTGGGCCTTAGGCATACCTGGGAAAGATGGGTTTCTAAGTCAAACTTCCAGCTTGATTTTTGTGCTGCTTTGAATCTACTACATTCACTCTTTCTGGTTTGTTTAGCCTTTGTTGCAGTGCCTCCTCAAACAGTGAATTCTTCTACATGCAGGTGGTCTCCCACCATGCATTTATGGAGCCCGGTAAGACAAACTTCGGTCCAGGTCTTGTTGAAACATGGGTAATCATCTAGTTTGATTCTTGCTGGGGATATATATATCTCACTAAATCAGTGGGATTTAAACACTGACCTTTTTTTTTTAAATGGCTTCAGGAAATCAGTAAATTGCTCTTTGAGAGCTGGTACTTGAAATAATAATCTCCAAAATACAGCACACAAAGTCAAGCAGAAATGCAAGCCTAGCTAGAAACTTAAGTGTGGCAGCAGGTATTTGTCTGAGTCCTGCCTTTGTTCTTGGACACTCAGGCACACACATAATGCCAAGGAGGGGCACGGAACAAGGAGAGAGGGAAGCTCGCCCTGAAAAAGAGTGTAATCATGAAAAACACCTTGGTGAGCAAAGAATTTAATGAGAATGTAAGAGCATGGAGTGAGTCTTGGCTCCAGTGCCGAAGGAAGGACTACGGTCTCTCAAATGAACAAGATCTGTTCCTAGCAGTATCTCTTTCACCTGTTTCTCTTAAGTGAGGCAATCAACAAGACCCTGGATAGGCTCATCAAAGAAATATCAATTCTAGCAATGCTTTTAAGTGCAGCAGAAAAAGCAATGTCAGGACAAATAAGGCAGGGAAGATACACATGTGCTGTGTTTGTCCCTGAGTGATGGAAAAGAATGGGTGTCACAAATCCCCAAGCCCCACAATTTAGAAAATTTTTCCCCCTTGATTACCCAGTGCACTATGCCTTTTATTCTGCCTTTGCTGCATCAACTCGCACATGATCAGGCAAAAAAAAAAGGGAAACAATACTGATTTTTTGAAACTATAAGGACCAAAAGCTCTCCACAAGCACAAAGGACCAAAGAGCCCTAGGTTCACACAGCAATCCAGACCTGCAGTGACACTGTGTAATCCTGCTTCCTTTTTTCTCCTTAGCAGAACAGAAACGGCACTTACATCCTGAAAGGAAGAGTCATCAAAGGGCGTGCTACATGACCTAACAGACCTTTTGCACCTCTAATGTCTGATTCAGTGCAAGGAATGCAGACCTGTGAATCATGACACTGAGCTGAACAAGCAGTGACACAGCTGGAGCCAAAAGACCTCCAAACATTGCCACTCACCCAAGGCCTTATGGTAAGCATATAATGAACAGAAAGACCTGATGTGTTCAAGGCAGAAACACAAACCAGAAGGCAGTCTGCCAGCCCGATCCCTCCAGCAGCACGTTTCCCTACCCAGGTAGAATCTTTGGGCTAAAGACTGTGTGGGCAGGGCATGGAAAAGAATCCCAAACATGGTACCTTGCAGGTAGGCGGAGGATCTGATTCACATTGTAATAATTTGTAATAGCCTGCAGCCAGAAGGCCAAACACTGTCATCTCCTCAGATCTCACAGGCAAAGGAGTACAAGCTGCATCAATATTTGCAGTGGAAGGTCTCCAAGTGGCACCAATGCGGGCAGGAAACGATGCTGAAGAGAGCTGGGCTTGACTCAGCGCGGAGCCAGAACTGCAGGACGAGGTTTGGAAGGAATTGCTCTGGCAGCATTGCCACTCCTTACACGGGGCGCTAAAGGGCAGCCCTGGTGATGAGTGGTCAATAAAAGCACCAGGCCACTTTCTCTTGGAGTAGGGTTTCCTGATACCCTGGACAATGTCCAGACTATACAGTTTCCTCCTAACTTCTTGCTGCAGCTGGAGACAGCAAGGATTTGCCTTGCCCCATACAGAGCCCAGGGCTCTCTCTTTTTGTGCAGTCCAGAAACACAGTGATCTGCAGTTCTAATTAATTTTGGAAATTTAACAGGCTGGGGTAACTGAACTTGCCCCAAAATCTTAGACTGATTTCAATGAAACCTACGGATGTGCTTAAGGAATGCATTGGTTTTCTTGAGCTGTTGCCTCCAGTCAAAAATAGTGTGCCAATAGATAATTCTAAGTTTAAAATTAGGATCTTTGCATATGCTTCAGCCCATTTTGTCTATTTTGGGAATGGCCAAAGAATTTGAGACTGAAAAAGTAAGTACAAGCAAAATACAGTTGTGTCCTTGTTACTGAAACAAACAGTAAGTCATATATTATCATTGTCATAAAAAAGACTTCATGGGGACAAAGAGACTCAATGCTAGAGGCTGCAGCAAAGATACCATTAATAAAATAAATAACATCATTCACAACTACAAGTGGTTCACTTTAAAGGCAAAACATAGGCAGAATAGGACTGTGTGTAGTTGGATGAAAGAGTACAATCTGTATCAGTGTACTGCACACGTCAACACTGCTCATACAATGAATAAAGAGGAAATGCAACACAGTCAAATACCTTTATTAATCTTCTGCACAATGGCCTTCTACTAAAGTCATATAGCCAATGGTCTACACACTATATAAGCTATCAGATTGCTCCCCTATGAATAAATAAAATTCCACAGAAAAAAAAAATGAGGATGAAAGCTCAATTATTGGTATCTTTTAAAGCTCGTGGGCAAATATTTCAATAAAACATAAGATGACTTGGGGCCAAAAAGGAGCACACTGAAGTTTTTCAGCATAAGCAGCAAAATGGTACTCCTGTTAATACCAATTTCAGCCAAATTTGACATACCACTTGAGATTATTTTTTTTTCTTCATGCAAATCAGCTGGATGGAGGACAGAAACCTGAGCAAGTAGTCACACAGAGAGGAAAAATGTGTTCTTGTGAAAGAACAGGCAGACTAGCATGGGCATCAGTACTGACCTAGCCGTCAGCCCCTCCATGACTCTGTATTAGCCAAAATGCTACTGCTTGTCCAGAGACATACAGAAAGGGAACTAGAAATTCTTATGAAAGCAGAAGGAAAAGCAGTGGGGGTACGAGCATGTGAGTGAGATACAAATATATAGGAAAGCTACGTTAGCTCTGCTGTGAACAGAAAACCTGCTTTTCTCATGGATTTCATGGTTGTGCTTTTCAGCTGAGAAACGTACAGGCCAAACCCTTCATCCCGGAAAGGAAATTTGATGGCAATATAAAGTGCAGGTTTAAATGGGACAGAGGTTCTAGCACAGAGTGCCCAGAATCTGAGGAGACCTTGTGGTGCCAGCCATCCTACAGCCCCCTCAGACAGACTGTGACAGCAGCAGGGCTGATCTGAAATGCATTGCATCACGTCTTCCTGCAGCACAAACAGCTCTCAGTGTGTCTAAGGTTGATTTTTGGATGAGAGAAGTTCTGAACTGGAGAAATGCAATAATCTCCCCAAATTAGTTCTGAGGTACAGACTGTGACTTACCCATCCATTTGGTTATTTACATGCTGTGAAATGTGTAAATAAATGCTTTCTAAATACTAACCAAACCCTCAGACAGCTCACAGACACACTCAGGAACAGTCAGAAAATATGAAGAAGTCCAGAAGAGCTGCTGAAAAAGTGGGGTCAAGTTGTCAAAAGATGAACTTGCTTGAAAAGAAAACCCCATGCTGAGTCTTGGAGGCATTAGGAAAAGCTGAGGGCAGAGCATATTCTGAAAAAGATGCCATCAATTAATTCTGCAAATGAGGAAGTCTAAATTTGCTCAGGGAGCCCCATCAGGAGAGAGAAGAGAGCAAACGTAACCCATCTTCACTGCCTTGCAGGGATACAGGGAAGGGTCCCTCGGGTGTGGGACACCACAAGCACCTGGGCACACCCTGTTCCAACTCCCACCACCAGCACGGCTCTGTTCCTCACCTGACTGCTTGGTCCTGGCAGAGACCTTGGGCAGGAGTGTTGGGATCTCCCACCCTAGAGCAAGGAAGCAGCCAGGGGCATCTTTATGGAGCAGGAACAACCCTCCCAACCTCAAACCCTCTACAAAATATGATAAATGTGGTTTAGCTGCACTGGCTCCAGATAAATTAGAAAAGGACTAATTAAAACTGACTTTAAATCAATAAAGCAAAGAGCTATGATTACATGAATATATATATGGACAACAGATCTCCTACAAAAGGGCCTGATTCAAAGTCCATGAGGAAAATTACTTCAAATAGCATCCTTCACAGCTGCATTCCCTTTTATAGCACAGAAGAGATGCATGGCTGTATTTAGGATAACCAAGCAGAGAGCCCAGAAGCAGAGTAAGAACTGAAGAGTTTTTATGCCAGCAGAAAGGTATACTTTCTTCTCCTCTCCTTTCTTCTTTACATGAACATATTACGCAGTGCCAAAAAAAAAAAATTTTAAAAAAAATAAGAAAAGAGAAGGAAATGAAAAGAAAATGGATCAGTTGAAGCCTCCAGGGAAGATAACCTTCAAAGGAAATTTAGCGGAAAATTGAAGAAAATAGAAGCTGAGATTTCTCTTGTACCTCATGGCTACAGAAATAGATAAGTAGGAGGAAAGGCTGCAAGCAGCTTTGCTCCTTTTTGTGACAAGAGAGAAAGCCCCAGCCCCAGCTACATTCAATCAGTTCCAAAGGGAGAGAGATAACGAGAAATTAGAAATACCCATGAATAGGTTTGAAGCCTACTGCTTCTGGACACACATCATTGACAAGAACATGAAATTTCAACACGGAAGAGAGAGAGGGAATCAAGTGATCAATATGTGACGCACTTAGAAACTCACGGAAACACCCGAGCAAACTTTCAGAAGTTCAGTGTTATCAAACCACAATTAGGCTTTCAGAAGCTTTTTCCTATTATTACAGTTATTTATGTGAATATGTAGAAAACAACTACTTCATGTCCAACCCAACACTCCCGAGATTGTGGCATCTCCGTACAGCTACACTAACAACCAAAATTTAACACTTCATCCCATCAACTTGTTGTTGCCTGCAAGGGGAAGGGAGACTCTGGAAAAGGAAAGAAAAAGTCATGGGAAAAATCTGAGACAGAAACATCAACATTAATATGTTGATTTGAAATTAGGAGTAGCTCCAAGAGACAGGGGTTGTTTTGTTTTGGTTGGGGTTTGAGTTTTCTTTTTGTTTGGAGTTTTTAGCAGGATGCAGGCTGAACACAGGGTGAGCAGAGGGATCAGAGCAAAAATTCCAGCATTCCCTTGGCTATACTGCCTTGAATTGGCAGCATGGAAAAAGCTCAGTGTTTTCTTTAAGGTTTCTTGGCTTAATTAATTTGCCTGTTGTGGCAGTGTGTCCCTGAAGTGGGAAAGTCTGCTGGAGGGAGAAGAAGGCACAGAAAAAAGTGTGAGATTGCCTTCTTTGAAATGAGTGAGAAGGAGAAAGGTTTAGCAGAGCCCAGCAAAGGAGGTGCTGCTTGTATATGCAGGTGAAAACCTTACACCCATTCCCTGCCTGAAACCAAACCATCCCACTGCTGGGCACCCTCTGGTACTTGCAGAATTAAAGTTGATCCCAACAGCAGGAGACTTAACAAACGGTAGCCATGGAAAAAAAGCACTCCTATTAAAAAAAAAAAAAAGATTTCCTGTACCATCAAGGGATTGCTGGTTGCACCTCATTTTCTTTCGCACATTTCCACTGCAAACAATTAAGCACCTGCAGTTTTAACATGATGTTTGCAATGAGTTGAATCCTTCAAAGCAGCCTCATCACGGATAAGCACTGGAGAAAGAGTAGAAACTCTTCCAATTGTCCAGCTCCCTTCCATGGTTGCTGGCCTGTGATCAGCACTGGTGGTAGTCTTGCAAAACAAATAAATCTTTAAACAATAAGCTACGGATTAAAAGCCTGAGAGGATCCCCTGTGACCCATCCAGAAACAAGAGCATTACAGAGAGGGCTGGAGACCGGTGGTGCAGAAAGTTAAGTCACTGGAGACAGGAGTTCATATTTGATGCATGGGTAGAGGTGAAATGGGCTTATGGCCCTCAGACACTTCAGGGATTTGTTCCAACTGCAGCACTTGCGCGGTAGCTGTTTCCTGATCATCAGAGCTGAAGGACTGGAATAATGGATGTCCTGTAGGCAGAAACAACTGAGCTTCAACAGCAGCACTGTGTGCAAATCTGTACTCACTACCTGCTTTGTTTGTTGCAGAAGCACCACGGGGTACCTGTCATCCCTGGGTTTAAACACCAACTACACGAGTGAGATCGGTGTAATACTAAACCTGGCCGGGATCATTTCTGCTGCTGACCAGTGAAAGATGTATATTTCCCCTTCTCCTTATCTCTCTCAGAATCAGATAAAGTGTGTGCATCTGTTGGCAACCCTCTCTCTCGAGCACAACTGCACATTCCTTGGGACATCCAGAGGCATACAAGCAGCACGAGGACGCGCTGTAACGGAGAGTGCTTGTGCAAAGCAAGGTGTGCTACCCCTCACCTTGAAAACTAAGACAGGGAAAACATGGCCAGTCCTCTCTTAACTGTCCTTGATGGGAAATCAATTCCATGCCAGCATGATCAGAAAAGAAATAGTTGTTCCAAAACTCAGAGGAGTCAGTTGCCACGTTTTTGAAGCTGCTGTTTCTCCCAACAGCGCACACAGCAGAAGAGAGAAACACAATTCCTTTGGGCAGCAGCCATCCCTGTGCCAGGACCTGGCTCCCCTCAAAGGAGGAAAGAAAGAACTCAGAGCAAGAGGCCTTGAGCAGCAGTGCTCCCCTTTCCTTCACGGCACAGGCAGCGCCCCTGTGCCCAGCACAGCCCTCCCCTCGAGGGAACTGCCTAACATCTCCACTGCTCCCTGCTCAGGACCCCAGCTGCATTTGCCTGGTGAAAGAAGACTTACTTAATTGAAAATGCACTCATATCTCAAAACCAATTGGCTATGAAAAAAGGACACTGCCACAAGATTTCTACCTTCTATGAGGCATTGGAGCAGTAAATCCAGGTCCTCTTCTATTAAAAACAAAGCAAAAAATAAACTCAACATAAGTAGGTGCATAAAAGGATTTTCCCCTACAGCTGACACTTAATCTAAATTAAACCAAATGGTTTTCATAATTTGAAACCTCTGGTTTCTCCATAATTACAATGTTGTGAAATGAGCAGGAACAGCTAATATATACCCACAGGGAAAATTATATTTAGTGACCCTATAATGATCCAGGATGAAGAAGATGCAATAAACGAACCTACAGTATTCACTAATGAATAAGGCCAGTAAGAAAGGAGGAAGCTAAACTTAATGAATGTATATAGGATATTGATGTAGAACCTGCAGGCATAAGTAGTCAATAGTTTTATTCCAGCAATGGTCTTAGCCATAAAACACTTCATTAGTGACAATCAACTCTCCTCATCTGCAGAATGCTCGACAAAAAAACACATTAAAAATATCTTGCCTTTACAACATGACGTAAATTTACAGCTCTTAAAAATGAAACATTCTGCTAAAAACAAATCTAAAATCACCTGACTTTAGATTGAAGTGGCTGCTTCCATTTGATTTTCCCTTGTACTGCTGAACAGTCTTTCTGTTGACCATCAAAATGAAAACAATCTCACAGTGATACTGTGCTTTCCTATTTTTTTTTTTGTCTGGTCCTTTATTATTATTTGTTAAGTGCTTAAAAAAAAAGTAAAAACAAACCACTTACACAGGTGATTACGGAAAACTACAGAATTACAGAATGTTGGAAGGAATTTCCCTTCCTACACACAATTTCCCTTGTTTCTTTCTTACAATCCTTTGCTCTTTGGAGTCTGAGAATACCCATGACAGTAGGTAAAGAGAAGGCAAAAATCAGTTGAAGCCCTTATTATGGTATGGCTCAGACAATGCAGTGTTAACTGATGGCACAGCATATCATGGTCCATACATGCCTAGCACATATTACAAACATACCATCCCTGTCTCCAAAAAACCCATCTGACAATCTGCACAAGATTCAAATCACAATTTTACAGTGGGAATAGCTGGCCTCTAGTTAACACAGTGTTCTGGCTAAAGCCTGGTGTGAGAGGTCCCTTTTGGGAAAGGTGAGTTCCCTCTCACTGACGTAGTTTGCGAGAATTAAATGCAGCTTCACATTTGCACTGCAGCAACTTGGATTCATGTTCGTGCTTTGGCACATAGAGACAAGAGCAGAGAATAAGCTTTAGTCTGCTCCAGCATCACTGAAGAATGCAGCAGTCCATACAGGGGAACTCTACTCTGCCTACTCAACACTCCTACCCTTCAGGATTAAATATACATTTGCACCTAGTGTATAATTACATCTGGTATATAGTGTATAATCACATCAAAACATGACACTGTATTCTAACTGCTCTATGCAATTTCTGAGAAGGGTGACCATCACAGCTGCCATTTTCTTCCAAGTCCACGAGAAACCCTTCTTCTACCTCTCAGGAGCTACGCATCCACCACAGTTCTGAGCTGGTAGAAAAGACTGATTTTTCAGAAAATAGTGATTCAAAGAATTTGCTAAAAATTCTAATTTTTAGAAACTTACTCTTGGAAAACTTGAATTCTTTATTAAAAATAGTCATGTCATTACAAACAGTGTTACAGGCAGCAGACAAATAGATGATTAGCATTTTGATTGTGCATTAGAAACTCCTGACTGATAAACAAAGAGTGTAAGACTTCCTGTACAAAAGTTTCATGCACGTGTCTTTCTTATATTCAGAGCTACCCACAGAAGTTAATAAATACCTCAGAGACTCATTTCACCTCTCAGCAATCTGCTAGATGAAGAATTGTGAAGCCATTTATTCTGCAAAATCCCATTAGTTTTTGATAAACTCTTTCAGACAAACGGTAATTTTGAGTGATTCACCTGAACAAAATAACGCACCCACACTTTCAAAATGCCATTGGGGTGAGGTCAGGCAGAGAATGAGTCTGCCAGGCTAAATGACTGCATTTGTCTCCTGTCAGAGTCCTCCTCTTTGGGCACAAAAAGTACTTCCATAAGATTACAGTTTGACAGAGATCGAGAAAATGGATTGATTTTTAATTTTCAGGAAGTTTTCAAGAAATTCAGAGTAATAGACCCTTTAAAAAAGCTTCAGATGCTCTGAGAGTACGTGGGCCTGTGTGTGAACGGGGAAGTGCTGGTCCCTGTGGGTTTTGCTGATGCAGGGGAACCAAGGACCACCCTTATTTCAGTTACATATTGCTACATTACATACAGTTGCGAACATCTGCGGAAGGAAACACACAGTACCTGGGTTTCAAAATACAGCACAGTCCTCAGCAGAGATGCCTAATCCCCTTTGGATGAGGACTGCTAAGATTTTATGCAGAAACAGGCTTCAGCAAATTTGCAGGAGATACAAGAGGTTTGTTCTAAGGGGATCAGCTGAGGCCCTGACCCCAAGACAGCCAGGAATAACTGCTACTCCAAGAATGGCCAGCACCTGCCTGTAGGTATGGTAATGGATGCACTAGAGGACAAACCATCTACAACCCTCCCATTGCCCTCAGGTCCAGTCCTTCTTGTCCTTCTCCTGTGGGGAGCAACAGCTCAGCCTCAGCCAGCCCGAATCCCCTCAAGCTCCAGGTTTCAAGATTCCATCTTGCTCATGTTTCCAAGAAGCTCTAAGCTGGCTCTGACCGGGACACCAGCAAGCTTCCTCACCACTTCAGGACCAGCCTCTAGGGAATGACAACCTTCCTTGTCTGCCTTATCAATGATCTAATGTACCAGTCCCAAACCTAGCACTGAGGAAATCTGAATTCACACTCAGTTACTGCAGTGCTGACATTGCAGTGTGGTTGTGCATGAGGCGATATTTGCTTGGATCCAAACAGGGCAGAGATAATCATCAATCAGTTATTCCCAAGCTTAAATCCTGTTTTCATCAGATAATTTCTGCATGGAAAGAACTAAGACTAGACCCTCATTTCCCTAAGCAGCTGCTTCAGTGACGAAAGCTGAGGTTTGGTGGTACTTCAGAGAGACAGGTATCTTTTGCTCAGTTGCAAGCACCAGAATTAATTTCAGACATAGGAACATAAAATAGATACAAGCAGTCAAACAAAAATGCATTGGATCTCCACTGGGCAATCTACATGACCCAGCTGGATTTTGAAATGGTTCCATGGAACTCCTCTATGTGAATGGCACCAATTCAACATACTTTTGAGATGACTGAACTTTCTGTGATAATCTATAATGTTAGAGCTCTATCGCAGTTAAGGCTGCCATCAAAAACATGAAGAGACAAGCGGTTGTAATACCTGCATCACTTACATCACCCAGGAAAACTCTGATCATGTGATACAGACCTACATCACAACATACCTCTGTTCCCACTGCCATTCACACCCTCCATGTAGTAGAGTTTTAGGGCAGAAACGTTTGTGAATGAGCACTGCCAGGACTTTAGTGGACAGCAACATTTCTTCAGATGTCATTGCATTTCCAGCTCCTAATTATTTAAGTGCACTTTTAGGTTACTTTAAAAATACATCATAGACTGCAAAACATGAAGTTAAAAGGCCGGGCCTGTAATTTGAATAACTACAGTGATTGCACATAACATACTTTAGGCCAGCAATATACATATTCCCTTGCTTTGGTTAAGATTTGGGCACTTCCACAGCAGAGGAGAGTGCCACTAAAGGATTCCTGAACAATTTGGGTCTACTAACCTTTTCTACAATGGTAGCTATAGGGTAGTGTCACAGAAAGCTGAGGAAATTACCTCCCCCCACAATTTGGGCCTACTAACCTTTTCTACAATGGTAGCTATAGGATAGTATCACAGAAAGCTGAGGAAACTACCTCCCCCCAAAAAGTTTATCATAACTTAATCAAGCAGGGTCAGCTAAACCTTTCAAGGAGCATTTAAGAGCTCTTTGGAGGAAGATCCAACTCCACTGCCCTTCCCTTTTTCTATGAACACAAAGCCCTTCAGTCTTTCCTTGGGTGAAGTATATGCCAGTTTGCAGATTCTCCTTAAAAGAGCAAGATCTGGACCTCTAGGCTTCCCTTCATCACCTTGGTTTCTTTGCAACCTGAGGCAACAGAAGATTGGTGGAATATACTGAAGCACTGAATCATGGAATGGTTCCGGCTGGAAGGCACCTTTAAAAGTCATCTAGTCCAATGCAGAGCCCACACCACCTGGGCAATGAACACAAGGATTGCTGCCGCTGGGACATGGGCTAGGTGAGCTGGCAGGATGGCCAGGGACAGAGAATGGCACTCCCAGCTGGAGGCATGGGCAGAGGGTGGGATGGCTACTCCTGTAATGCCAGTGTCAAGGTGGCACGGAACGGAGCCCTGGCATGGTGTACTGGTGCCAGGGAAACTGTTCTGGAGGTGGACCCTCCTCCGTGGACTCCACACCATCAGCCAGATGGTCCATGGGGCTGGTGGTATCCCATCTGAAGCAGCCTCTTCCTCCTCTGCACTTCCTGCAGCCAAGTGTCTTCTGTCCCTCCCCACAAATATGAGCAGTCAGACATTTTGGTCTTGGACCTCTTGGTTTCAGGCATCCTTGGAACCTGAGGGCTTAGACTCAGCCAACTGTGAGCTCACTGCCAAGGTTCTGGTATTTTTAGAGCCCCCAAAAATGGCAGCAAGATGGTTTGTGACATCAGGAGACCACTCCTATGGGATGTATGTGGCCAAATATGGCTGTTTGGGGCCTGTGGACTAAAAGAAGAGGGGGAGCTGAGGGTGCCATTCCTGAGGATTGCTCTCCTGCTGCCCCTTCTTGCACCTGGGTTCCCTGGGACTAGATGGTGACAAGGGTATTGCAGGAAGGTCGGGGTCCCTCAAAGGCATCGAAACAGACACTTGGTAAAGCCCTCTGGAAGCTGATTTGGCCCCCTGCATCCAGGGATGCGCACGTGATTCAACAGGAACAGTCTAGCAGGAAGAGGAGCTTCCAAAGTACTGCCTACAAATGTCAACAGGACTATTGCATCTGCGCTCCAAAAGCAGCTGTGCCTGTCTCTGTTAAAGACAAACTGCAAGAAAGAGCTAGAAAATGTGCTTTCACTGTAACAAACAAGGTGTTGCACGAGTCTTTTCACTCCTGGTGGCATGGGAGCAGCAGGACAAGTCTGAGAAGTGCAGCTTTCAATTATCTATCCATTTCCTTTCCTTGGCTCACAGGAAAGGTCACTTGAAACACACCAGACTGTTTCTGTTGCAGATTTGTCCTGCCACTGCTAAACAACACATCACATTCCTGACTGTTTACTAGCTTTTGTGCATGTCAATAACTAGTCTTGCTGTACTGAGAGCTTACTGTCCTCACAAGAAACTACAGCAAAATGTAAATTTATCATGGAGCTGGCAGGGTCTCGGTTCTTCAGCCTTTTGCTTACCAGAGCAAGGTGTTCACAACCATCCAGTTTCCACTTGGGTCTTGTTGTACTCATCCAGAGGTGTCTCTCAAATCTATCTAAGCTCAACTACCTGCCCATTGACTGATAAGGAAGAAAGTGGGGACTGTTGACTGCAGAACTTTTTACTAGCAGATCTCAGAACATTTCACAAAGGTGGCAGCCTATCTCCACAGCTATGAAACTGAGGTCCTAAGGTGATTTCCTGAATATATGAGACAAATTGCAGAAACCTGTTTCATTCTCAAGACCTCCTCCCAGGTACCATCCATTAAATACTGCTACAAAAATCAGTTGCAAACTTTTGAAAACACGGTTGCCCCAGTTAAAAATTCCAATAATTTCCAAGAAATGTAAAAATACATTGTTAAAAAAAAGAGCAAAGGTTAAACAAGATTTGCAGCTTTGTTATTTACGTGTTTTAATATACATAACTTGGGAAGTTAGGGACTACTTTGCTTCCAGAAATGAAAGTATGTGTTTGCTAGGGCTTGTATCTTCATGCTTCACAGTAACACATGAGGAATTGGCTGGAACACACGCAATTCCTGATTTTTCACTTAATTAAGACATGCATTCCATAGTCCCACACGATCCGTATTTTCCATAAATAATAAGCTTGAGTGATTAACTGATAAATGTCTTCATGTGCTTTTAGCACCTGCGTGCTGCAGGAGCAGGTTTCTGCGGCGTTCCGTACCTCTCCCAGAGTGACGGCGTTTCTACGGTAATGTTCCCGTCTATTAAGGCTGGATAGAGGAGCACTGCTGAACTTGTGCATCTGAAAGTGCAAGTGAGAACAGGCGTAGGAAAAAACCACCTGTTCTTACTTATGGATCACGCATCCAAACCCTGGAATAATTGTATCTCTTGGTAAAGATGCATTGACATGGTGTTACATGCCTGAAAATACAAGAACTAAACTATCAGGTCAAGTACCTTAATGTTTTAATAGCTTCTTTTCTTGCACCTTTAAAAGGAAGTTTGAGATGGCATTACAAAAATCCCACTTAGGAACCCAAGGTAATTCCTGATAATCCGAATAAAAGGTGTATCTGTTTTCCATGATGGAAATATTTATGTAAGTAAACTATAAGAAAGAAAATTTCAGTTTTGTCAACCACCTTGATGGTCTCTACATGTCAGAAATTTAGGCAAGAGACAGATGCTTGTCTCATGGGATAGTACAGGATGGCACAGGGAACCAGCTACTATATTTAGGGTGAATTTTCTCTTTGAGACAATCTTTACCAAGTCTACATTGGATGAACCAGAAAAGCAGAATGCTCCTACACCAGGGTTTTTACTGTCAGGTAGGTGCTGAGCAGGTAAACAGCTGCCTGAATGCAGCCTGGTAAACTGGGGAAGACTGGGTTTATAGAAACTTCATAGAGGTTTATTTATAGGGGTATATTTATGGAAAGTTTATAGGGGTTTTAGGAGTGAGTGCAGTCAGCAGGACTCTCTCTGGGCTCAGCTGTGGGACCTTGCAGTCAGAAGTCACCAGTGATACATGATTTGCTGCATTATGCTATCAGTTACAGATTCAAGCTGCCTTCTCTTCTCCCTCAAGCTCAAGCGTGGATGGAGGGATACAGAATCCTTGAAGATGACAAGATGTCAAAACCCCACTCCTTCTTAGAACAATAATTCATGTCAATATGGATGTAATTGTAAGGAGCCAGTGAATACCCTCACTTTCTAAATGGTGAAAACATCAGTTGCACTAACCAAACAAACAGGGTCACTTGCCTTCCAGGTTAGTGTCAAATCTGTGCATAACACACAAGAAATTAAGTGGACCATTTCAAGTTGCAGTTTTCAGATATTAGACTGCTGTAAACAAGCAGAGATGGTGCTTAAGATCTAATAGATTGAAGCCCAGAGCATAACTCCCATCTGGTACAGAGAACTGTACATTTGGTCTCTTGACAAGATGCCTGATGATGTAGAACAGCCTCTTACTGACAGGAACAGCCTGAAAGGTCTCAGAGCATGGGGTAATGCCTGGAGCAGGCAGCTACTTCTCTGCATGAGGTAGGAAGGACAGAGGTCAGTCCATGGCTGAAGTGAAGCTCGGACAGCAGCCCGGAGATCAGCTTTGATCAGGTCTGACCTGTTGCCATTCTGGTGCTGCATGCGCAGGCTTGGTTTTCACCAGGAATGAAGCTGTTGCCAGGTCCCGGTGCCAGGTGCACATCCCACAGACAGACCGAACTGCTGCAGGTCCTGGCAGCCACGCTGCAAGTGAGACAGGGGGGTGCCCTGGGTCACAACTTCAGGTCCCACCAGGAGGAAGACTGCGCTAAGTTCAAGCACATCCCAAAGACTACTGAACATGCAAAGCAGATCACACCTAAAGCCATGCACTACATTATAAAAAAGATGAACCAGCGGGTTTTCAGTGCCACCAAAGCTCTGCCACAAGTGGGGACACCTCTGAAGTGACAATTCTACCCTCCAAAGTTTGAAGGGGCTTACGTAGGCATGCCATCCACCATGCCTGGCCTCAAAAAAGAATCTCCTGCTAAATGGTACATGCTTCTGCACATGAACAGCCCTTTCATCTCTTTTAGTCATAGCTCAGGGGAAACTGGTCCACTAGCACCACTGAATTCAATGGATATTAAAAAAGATGACAGAATTTCATCTGAAAAACAATTACAAGTAGGGTTGTCTATGCAACACATCATGGTAGTTTTGGACAGATCACATAGAGATCATAGTCAGTGAAAAGTATTTAAAATTAAGGAAGGAAAGAACAAAAGGACATGGGGAATCCCATCTAAGTGAAAGTTCTACAAAGTAATAAAAGATTTACATATAGCTTAAGAACACCACAGCAGAAATAATTGTTTATTCTTGTGTCTAAATATGAATGACAGAAGTTATTCTGAAAGATCACATTAAGAACTTGTTACTGCATTTCAAAATTAATCTCTAAACTTTGGACATAACTAAAATTAGAAGCATGATAAAATTTTTACAACTCTTTCTGGCACGGTAAGACCTTAGAAAAAGAAGAGACCACATTTTCAGTGAAAAGATGTAGTGTGACCATCTGCTGTAGAAGACTTTGATCAGCTGTTACAGGAAAAATATGAAACATCAAACCTGAAAACCACTGTGAATAAGATGGAGGAACAGTGAGACCCACTAACACTGCTTTTGTGTTGGGGGCAGGATAACAATAAGCTTAGTATGTTCTGCTTCCCCTAAATGAAATTCCAGTGAAAGAAAGAGCAAACTAGGCACTTACAAGCCACAGAAACTGCAGATCTTATACCTGTCTAAAGTAACTGGTTTTGACAGCATCCAATAACTCAAGTATGAAATGTCTACATTTTATATAGAAAATATTTGTACTTTATAACCAAATTATAAAATACCTACAGCCTACGGCTGAAAGAATTATGCTGATCTTTCAAAACAAAATAAATCCCATTTTAGTAGCAACTCTATTCTATTTTTAACAATTGTGGATCACTGATGAAATAAGAAAAATTATACACAGAGTTTAGAAAAGGTTAAAATCACAAGCTACAGAATATACACCAAAAAATTAGGAGAAATATCTAGGGAAATACAGTGAATATCTTATGGCTTTGCTCAAATAGAAAATGGCCTAGGTTATTATTACAAATGTACAGGCAAAGTTACAGCTAGAATTTCTTATATTATACCTACATCCCTTTCTTAGTGAATTCATTTTCATGTCTCTCAAATGGGAGATCCTCCCTAGGCCAGCTGTATACAGCCAAATCTATCTCACTGTACTTTGGAAAAGTCAAACCTCTAGAGAAAAGGCAGTGTTTGAACAGATGTACTGTATTAGTAATCTGAGCTGTGAATTGCTGTGCACTGCTTACACTTAGCTAGGCAACCTAAAAATACACAAAAACCAATGGAAAGTGACCCCAAGAGTGGGCCAAAATTACTTTCTACTGCTTATATGACAAACCTTGCAGCACATCCCTGCACCAGATCCTTTACTTTCTTCCTTAACACGTTGAAAAAAAGACAACAAAAAACAACCTCCCAAAATTTATCAGTTGCAAGACAGCACCCCCTGGTGTAACAACACAAGAAAACTTGGAAGACTTTATAAAATGCCTCAAATTTGTGCTGGGGTGCTGCTAACAGGATTAAGTGACTGAGTCTTTCAGCTGCAGGTTTGTGCCAAAAAGCACACGATACAGAGCAAATACGTCACAGAAGGCTTCACATTTCTCAGAGGTGCATAAAGCTGCCTCTACAGAACCACTCATAAATCTTCCTGAAGGTCAGCATACAAATTAAGTTCCTCTATGGCTTGATTTTTAATTTATTTTTTTACATTACCTATGAAGTTTCTATAAATCCAGTCTTCCTATTAATGCTTTCTTAGATAAGCACTTCCACTCCCAGATGAGAGTTGCCCACATCTGCCTGTCCTCAGATAAACATTCCTGTTTCTCATGTTATCATCTAAATAAGACATAAATACAAATCCTCATGAGGGCCTGAATAAAGAAACCTGGCCCTGATTCCTGGCAGCAGGGACATCGGCAGCAGGGGCATAGGAGAAACTGGCTTCCTGCTATGCCAGCACTGCACCCTGCAATGACTTTCTAAAACTTTTAATGGAAAAGCAGCAAGCTTTCTTGCTCCATTTACTACTCCTGGTAATTTATTCCTGTTCTTATGGAAGTTTCTGAAATCAGAACAGTGGAGTAACACTCCCTTAACCCAAGCACAGTGCATGCAACACACACTGCTGTGCAGGAAACAGGGTATAGCAGCCTGCTGGTACAAAGTTTGGAACAACTCAGAGCCACAGCTGCACACCAGCTTTTACTGCAATGAAAAGGCTGCAAGTGGATCCTGAACAATGATGGTCTGTGCAAGATACTCCTTTGTATGTACAGGATCAGAATTAGTTTGTTATCTGAGCTGAAGAGCGAAAGCTTAGCCAGAACACAATAGGATGGATATATAAAAGAAGGGAATTTCATCTCTGAAGTATAGACATGACACACAGATCTAACATTTTTTAGTGTTCAGGCTACTGAAAAAATGCACGCCAACAATGAGAACATCTGTACAAAATAAATTCTGCAGGACAACTACTGAAAAGGGTGGCAGGTGGGAAATGAATACTAAAGTCATGGCAGCTTCTGCTGCACAGGTGTTTCCACGTCCTTCAATAAAATTCCGATAGCAAAAAATATCCTAAACAAAATTATGTTCCCCTCCCAGCTGACTAACAGCCACTTGAAATACGGATGTCTGCACATGCCAGGATGTTTTTCTATTCTCCAATGAGGAGAGCAGATTGCGACTGAAACTTGGCTTGGACAACACATGCTGGAAGTCATCCTCCTTCTCCAAAAACATCCTTTCCTTGGCTGTGGTCAGCAAATCCATCCCATCCGAACCAGTGAGTACCCACAGAGGTATGACTCAGTCTCTGTTGGTGTCTTACAACTCACAGTGTCTTCATGGAGAGATGAAACCATCCACTGGACTCCAAGGATTTTCTTTTATCTTGGTTTGGCTAAAGTGATTGCAGAATGGGATCCCCCACGTTCATCCCAAAGCAGCACACTGATACCCAGGGAATTTCACAGGAGCTCCCATACAACATACTCCTAATGCTTTTCTCCCATCAGCACCCCTCATCCCCAAATTATGAAGTATTAAGCAGTTAAGATCATAATTTGATTATCTCTAGTACATCCTTGTGAATCTGGCAGAACTTCCTAGAAAGGGAATACAGCTGCTGTGGGATCATGCAGAGATATAAGGACATTATCAAAGCAGCCCTGCATACTCTGAGCTTCAGCTCTTGCTGTTATCATGGTATGCACGAGCTGGAGTTTTCATTAAAAACCAAAATAATGGCAGAACCAAACAGGGATTTCAAAACATGAAAACCAAATAGCTAATTCAGCAAAACCATGCTCAGGTTTTGCATTGCATGTCTAGGGCCATCCTTTAGCCAGATAAAATACAGCAGGACAGTCTACTTCATTTCAGAATTTACATGTGTGCTCCTTGTGGTTATTCAGAACAAAAAAAGGTATTTTCATCACTAGGGCATTAAATGTTTTAGGAATCAGCTACTTGGAATACTCTCTTCTGTCCTTCTGGAGCAGGTCACAGCTGTGGAAATCCAGCAGCAGGACTTTCAGCCAGCTGGAAAAGTACTGCTGGCTCGGGACACTCTTCTGTAGAATTAACAGCATGCAACAATTTAACAAATTCAGACTTAATGCTGAATAGATTCAGCTGACAGTATTTTCAACCTAATGGTTGTATGTTTCAATCCACCGCTAATCTGCATTAGATTTAACAGCCAAATGGTGTTAACTCACTTCAACATCCTGACCTGCCCTTCACTCACAACTCTTTTCAACTTCGTTCAATTCACTGCAAGCTCATTATGAGTCTGAATCTTTCCTTCCCCAGCTCACACACGTGGCTAATGGCTGCATTCACTGAAAAACTGCTTATGCTGCTGCAGCTTTAACACTGCACTTGGCTGTCTTTCCCACATTAACTGAAAAATAAGAACACCACCAGCAATGTTATTTTACTCGGGATAACACCATGAGGAAAGCACTTCAGCAACAAAGTTTAGGGTTCTACAACTTGCTGGGAAGAGCTGAATTTTGACAGTCTTTCCTGCTACTACAAGCTTGCTGTGCCAAGTTAATACATTACCCTCTAGAATATAAAGCCTTTAATTTAGCTGGCAAATTTACATTCTCCTAGGTATACCAGTGTATTTTAAGAATCATGATCACATATTCACAAATTCAGGCCTAGTCATTATTGTGAACACTTAAGCTACTACAGTCTCCAACTTTCTCAGAGTATCAAAATACCCCTGGACAGATATTCAATACTGATCAGATAATACAGAGATTATAATTTACAGACAAAACAGTACTGGCATAATTTGTTTATTGTACTGTAAGCATCAGTATATATTAGAGACAAAGAAAACATGACTTCCAGGACAAAGAAAAAAAACCCTGGAGATTTAAAATTTTGCTCAATATCAATCATGGAGAACCTATAAATTATCTGCTGGAATGCTTTCAGCTCAAAAGCCTGGCTTCTACAATTACAGAACACTGAAGAATATAAGATGTTCTGGATCCCAAAAGCCACATACCTAAGGTTAAGTTGTAAAAGACCTGAAAACACATTAGGTAAAATTTATAAACTCGTCTTCTTCTGAGACAGATTGATCTTATCTCCAAGACTCAGGGCCATTCCCTGTAAGGAAAAGAAAGACAACAATCATGACACAAATACTTCACTTGAAAATAACTTTATCTCATCCACATTAAAATGGAAGTTCCATGTATAGAAATCTATGAAGTCGGTGGCATGGAAATTTCTAGCTGTTCACTTCTTTGTACATGTCATAGTGGTCACTTCCTCAACACTAGATAAAGGTTAGAGCTACATATATTATTGAAACAATGAAACTGAATTGAGCTGGCAACTGTTACATGTGTTATCAAAATGAAAAGCAGAAGAATAAAACCAGCTTTAACCTTTTGACCTCCCACCAATTGAAAGAGGACTGCCAGGGGAGAAATTAAAACTGCCAGTCCAGTTACTGAAACTCAACTGTTGAAAGTCCCAGTGCTGGTATCAGCACACTCAGTGCACCAAGTCTATGGAAAATAATTTCATCACAGAGCCATATTAATACTGCATAGAAACTGAGGAACTCTCAAAAGAAACTGCATGAATAAATCCACATACTCAATAGCATGATGATTTCAAGATGAAACCATGCTGGCATATGTAACTGAATGCAGTCTTATGTAAAAGTGGCACTGTAACATATCAGAAATTTTAATTTAAACCAGTGCAAAATCTTTACAGTGACATCGCATAAATGAAATGGTTTGAATGCGAAAACTCTCAGGTACTCCTTTATTGTACACTATTCAAAATACTTCTATTGTACATTGGGTTTTTTACGTTATTTATTCAAAGTCCTATTTTTTTTTAGTCAGGAGGTAGAAATTCTAAAATCCAAAGCAGATTCATATACCTACAGAAAATATTCCTAGTAAAAAACCTGGGGTTTGTTTTGTTGTTTTTAAAAAGAATCAGTGAACAGCAATTACATGCATAAAATTTCCTTATTGGATGGCACTGAATTGTGTAATTTTGTAGGAAAAACACCATGCAACCCTGGGGCATATTTGCTTTTTATTTAAAAGCAAATAAAACATACCATCCTATTTGCAGCACTATGGACAGAATTGGGAAATCTTGGTGCAAAGGCCTGTTTTATAGTAACACACCAGCGGAAAAGACTGTAAAAAATCTGTAAATTTTTAAGAGTGCTTGCCACATTGTCCTAAAAAGGCCAAGGCTGCCAAGCCCCGTTACCTGGCTCTTGGCCCGGATCCGTATGTGACCCGTGACAGGCGCCTCCGGCCCCAGGTGAATCGGCTTCTCAATGCTCACATTGGCCAGGGCATCTTCTCCGAATATGGAGCGGGCGTAAAGATTGGCTGCCATAAAGCCGCAATAGCCTGAGAGAGCCTATGGAAAGCACAGGGGAACTCTTAAAAGACCAAAGTCCTCTCAACACAGTTTAGCTCACCCTAAGTTAGCTAGGCAGTTGTCAATGCATCACGTTTCAACTTCTTTCTTCACGTGCAACGTTTTGTAACGTGTGGGAATCATGCACTGGGAAACAGTGGTGGTCTTTTCCTACAGTTAATACTGGAAATTATGCAGTCCATAGAATTCATCAAGACAAGGCAGGAGGGCATTTTATGGTTTGTTTTAACCAACAGCAAAATGGCAAAGAAGCTGAATAGCTACTACACCTAATTTGGCTACTATACATGTATTAGCTAATAGCTATCACACTGTATCTTAACTGCAAGTAGCTATTCTATATACTTATTTTGCTTTACAACAAAAAGGCTAAAATGGCAAAAGAAAGGTAAATTTTGACAGAGAATAAAGAAATATGGAGCTACTAAAAAACCCCCTTTTTATAAATAGATGGTCCCATCAAGTCTATACTACAGCTTAGCTGCTATGAATCAAAATGGACATTTTGATTTTCCAACTTGGGACAACAGAGAGTTTTGGTAACATTTATTTGCTTTTACTTATTTCAGACAACTCGTTTAAAAACTTTGAGGTATATGCACTATTTCGTATTGTAAGCAGTTATATTAATAACAAATGCTGACCAAATTAAACAATAAAGCACAGGAACTAAAAAAGGTATCTAAAAATCTCCTAGAAATAGCTCACCTTCTCTGGAGTCAGGCATTTCATATTGGTTGACTTCAGTATGTGCTGTAAGTATTCATTTAAATCAATGATATTTGTATTCACTGTTACCTTCAAGAAGGAAAAAAAAAGGCAATTACTTTAATTAGCACCTCAGGTATTTCTGAAATCTTTTCTTCCGGGCTCTATAAAGGAGATCACTTCTGCATTCTTCCTTGAGGAACAGCACATTCAGTAAGCTGGGTGTACTTCCCACTATGTGATGGCATCATAGGAAGTCTTCCCCTCCTGCCATCCACTTGTTAAAGATGGAGAATTTCATGCTATTACCCTGATTTCTAAAATGTATTGGATGAATATAATAATCTGTTGAACATGTAGATTCTGCACAGCAAACAGTGGACTCCTTGTCTGAATACAGTTTACACACTGCCAGAACAAGGAAAAGCAATACCTAGTCCAAAGTTTGCTTTTAACCAGTGATAAAGATTACTCTCATCTTCCCCTTCCAGCAACAAAGCTCTGTGGACTGCCTTGGCTTTATCATATTGCATATTATAGGCCTTGTTTAAATTGTTTTTTAACATATACCTTAGAAGGAGTTTACAAACTGCTAAGGCTCCACATACCATGTATTACCATGTATTTATTGTGCACAAGTTGCCCCTGAGACATTTAAATCTAGTCTCAAGAGAGCACACCTATGCACCAAACAAGGCTACAGTTCATGTAAAATATCTCCCATTCTGCTTAAATCTTTCTACTCTATTATTATATTATATTGTATTGTATTGCATTGTATTATCTCCCTTAAACCCTTTCTTTAGGTTTGGGCACCCTCAATTACAATGAAGTGTACCCACTGTCTTGTTGGTCTTACACAGCACCCAGAAGTTTATGCTACAGCTGTACTGTAAAGTAGCAAGGTGAAACAAAGATGTTGCTGTCCCCCTGGCAGGAGGCTGCACTAAATGACCTTTAAAAGGTCCCTTGCCACCCATAATACAATGTGATTCAGAACTGGAGAAGCTGAGCAGCGTGAGTAACTCTGCAGCCTCAGCATAAACTTACACTTGTTGCCATCTCACCTTTGAGCCAAAATAAACAGCAATCACCAGTCAGTTTGGACAGCTTCCATACAGGAGGTAAAGCTCAATGCACATAACCTCTTTTGCAAGCCAAAACCCAGTTATTGCATTGGTAAGCTTGTGAAACTGATAAGACAGCTGTAAGAGAATAAGCTACTTGAGGCAAACATCCAATGAGGATGTTGAACGAGGTTTATGTGGCAATAGATAACGCTGCTGTAACAAGCTGCTGTAGAACAAGAGACAGAATTGTACCTCATCAACAAAGTACATACAAAAACCAAAACTAACTTTGTTTTCCCACTCAAATTCTGCCCACATCTGTCTGAACTCAGCATCTGTACAGGAAGCAGGCTGGATGTAATCCATGATGTCGATGTGAATATCACTGAGAACCACACAGTTTCTGTCGCTGGCTGCTCCAGAGACATCATACACTGCAAGAGAATGCACAAAATCACCTGAATGCTGCAAAAAATGAATTTGCACTTAATAAGGGTGCTGAGTTACCACCTGCCAGTTAACAATAGTCAACCCTTGCTCAATTTCAAGCTGAAAATCATCCTAAAGGTAGTTCTATGATGGTTTCAAGTAACAGTGATACAGATTTTTTTTAAAATCATCGCAAAAGACTCTTACATTGTAATTTAATTTTTTCTCCCAATTTGAAGTGTTTTACTTATTTTTGAGCTCATTCAGCAGTTAAAAATGCAACACATTCATGTTAATTTTGCACGCTGAGTTGTTTACTTACCAACATTACCAAAAATGATTCCATTTTCTGTTGAAGCAACTTTGACGTTAGCTTTAATGTTCGCAAAATCATGTGGAGCGAGTGTCAGAGGAGATGGTTTTTCCACAAGTTTCAAGTCACCTGTGTAAAGAAATTGGGAGATGGGGATCAGGGTACATTAGCAGTACACAACGAGCTTAGCTTTTGGAACAACACCTTATTATTTTCTTGTCATTCAATTTTTGTATCTACAGAGCTGCACTAAACATCACCACAAAGATATTAGTTGATTTGGAATTGGTTGTTCTTTATAGTTTTCTAATTGCAAGATAAATTACATTACATACAAATTTCAGTTCAAATATTGCTGTGTTCACCCAAACCCCACTGAAAATAAATGCAAACACTGACTTAAATGGGCTTTGGATCAAGTTTAGTATCAATTATTTAACAAGGAAGTGGTTAATTCTACTTTGTGTTTTAATCACTGACAACATCAAAAGATCTATAGTCAAGTGCCTCAAACCCAAAGTACAACGTCCAGCACTACAGGCACTAAGCTATTTACAAACAGGTCAAAGTATCCCCTTGATTCTAAATACAATTGCTCCGAGGAAACACTAAGGGATGCATTTTTACTAATCCTTCAGCAAGCAACTGTAAAGACTCCTTAATTCTATTAAACTGCAATTTGAGAACACAGCATGAACAGCATGAGCTCTACACACAGGAGTGATGCCTCAAGTCAGCTTTTGCAGTACATCAGCTGGGAAATACAGAATTCCACTTTACTGAGCTGACAAATAGAAAAACACAACCTATTAAATAATGCATCCATTTTATTTATTTCCATCACTGGTCCCATCAAATGATTCACAAAATTTTAGGAGAAAGGTTATTGCCCTCCAGTCATATTTACAATAGTGAGAAGTACATGAGTTCTCCTAGCAGATTGTAAATGTATTTCAGCTCCTGACTGCCAAAGCAGAGGACAACTAATAAGAAACTGGTTACTGTTCTTGAATTATCTGCTCCAGTGACTCTAAGAGAAGTTAATGAAGCCTCAGTATTGTTCAAGCAAGACTCTGGTACAGCTGTTGGTACAGGGAATGGTTTCAGCTGAGTAGATGCAGTACTTAAGTACTACAGGCTGAGTGCAAAAACCACCTAGGGCAGATGGCTTTCTGCTCCATACCAGTTGGGATTTTGACCTATTTTTATTTTCCTGTCTACGGTGGCAGCACAAAGGAAAATAAGCACATCAAAAAACCTGTCTATATTTCAGGAAAAAAGGAGAAGGGGAAATGAACGCTACGTTTTTACTGATAAAATCTGACTATGGTTTATATCACCAGACAGCATTGTCAGTGTCAGTACATACAAGACTTCCACCAAATAGATTAAAAAAGTATATTTTTAAAGGCCTTCAAAAACATACTTTCAAAATGGCAACTAACTGGCATCACTTGGGAGGTGTTTCAGGAATTCCTTACAGCCCAGTGCCCAAAACCTCAGAGCTGCTTTGTTTGCACCAGGCCAGCCCTCCTTACCCAGCGTGGCCAGCTCCAGGGTGCAGTTCTGCAGAGTGTCACTGGTCTGGTTGACCACGAGCACGTCCAGCACAATGTCGTACTGATTGACGTGGACGTAGGCTTCTGCATACACAGGGTCCGAGAAACCGGTCAGCTGAGTAACCTGCGACACAAGTCAAGGGATTCGCCTTCTCAGAAACCCGCTTAAAACACAGAATCACGTCAAACAATGACAAAAAGTAAGAATAAAGTAATAAAGTACAATTAAATCCATTCTTCCTTAATACGAGCCTCCAAAATAAGTAGCCTTCCTTCACATGTCCCCTTGCATACACATTACAATTATAATTACAATTAAAATTGTATATAGTTTATAAAACCTTTCCAAATGAAATGTATTCTGAACTGATAAGTTCCTAAAATATGAACTCTAATGCCATTTATTCTTAAGATGATCAGCAGGACAAGGAAACGCTGGCTTAAAATGAAAAGGTAATTTTCAACATCAAAAAGCATTTATCCAGTCTTTAAAAGTCTGGGGGCTTAACTCTTAACTAATGAATCAATCAAGTGATTTCTTCTCTTTAAACCTTCCCCTGCAGGCCTTGGTAATCAGCAGGATAAAAAAGGCATTAAGAGTGAAATAAGGATTCACTGCATTTGGCAATAGGATACAGCAGTCAAAGAAAGGTGTTTTTAATCATTTCTGGCATCCTTGCTCCCTTTCCCATTTATTGGGATCTTCAAGCCAGCAAACCCTAATTTCTTCTCCATATTCCACCAGCTCAGCACTCTCCTCCTTGTGCTGCCCCTCCCCATTTGAGAAGGTAACAACTATAAGCACAAGTGCTTTTCTTTTTCCCCTGATCCCAACCAGGATATACTCGGGTCTTTCCAATCAACCAGCATAGTCTGGTTCATCAGTTCCAGCGTGCAATTCCCAAAGTGATCCCATGTATATAATTAAAACACTGATTTCCCACTACCTTATTAAGTTTGGAAGCAAGAGGATCAGCAGCCTCTTTCCTCTGTGTGTTTCCCATTGCTGCAAGAAGGCTAAGCTGGAACTGGTCTTCTTTTGAGCTCATTTCATTTTTAGCAGTAAGCTGCATGAAGGAAATGGGATCATCTGGCTGAATTGTCACGTTCCTTTTCTCAGATTCTTTCTGCAGGAAGAGAATAATTCAAGAATTCACAGTGAATTCCATTCCTTAGCACAGAAACACAGTCAAATAACAGCTGATCTACACAGAGTCAAATGGTGAATTTCTGGGACCAGCCTGGATATGAATATCCGTAAAAAACTCCAAGTGTTTATGGTCACACACTTATAAGAGCTCACCTTCTGGGAAAGTTTCTCCTCTTCTAGCTTGGCTGACAGCATATGAGAGAGGGACTGCCTGCATTCTTTGTTGAAAATGTCATTCATGAGAGGAGAACATTCTGACAGCACTTTCAGACACAACGAAATACGATCCACATCATCATCTGTGATCGGCTTCTTGGGAAGAGAAGACTTTCCCAAGTGGAGAATAGTGGCCATCAGCAGCATAGCTTCAGCATTAAAGGACTGAGGAGGGGGACAAAGAAAAGAGAATGGAAAAAGGTTACTGCATTTTCCACAGTTTTACAGAAATGTTGACTTCTGACTTATTAAAAAAAAGGTGCCTATTAATCAAATCATAACATCTTTGAACAGATTAATTAGTTTTTTAGTACTTGTTATCTGAAACCAAGCAGAATGATTTAGAGACTGTCTAGACAGAGTGGCTGGAAGGCAGCAGGTCCTGTTTGTGACCCAAACTTTCATTATTATTCAATCATGTAACTGGCAGTTCACTTTGGACTTAACCCATTTTGCATCTGTTTAAAGAAAAGAGGCAACAAGCAGCTCCTCCTTGAATGTGAAAACGCAAGAGATGACTCACATTTTGTTTCTTCTTTTCCTGAACTAGGGACACATAACGTAAAGCAATCTTGGTTAAAGTTGTAGCAAGGGAAGCTGCAACAAAGAAATCTCCATCCAGCAGGAATCCTCGTAAGGGAGGTCTGCAAAGACAAATGATCCTCAGAAAACTACTTCTGGATGACAATCTTCAGCCTCCTTCTACTGACACCTTAACTTTCATACTGTACAAGCAAAACAAGCCTGAAACACCTCACAAGGTTGGGTTTTTTCCTTCTCAAAGTAATTTTCAAGATATAGAGATTTTCACAAGTCACACAGTCATTTTCACATGGACTAGGGAGAGAGAGGTGCAGTAGTGCAGGTGATATCAAGGGAAGAAAATGTTTTAATCTAAAGACAATATCTCTGTATCCAACTAAAATTGTGAGAGAGCTTTACACATTAAAAAAAAACCAACTAGAATTTAGGATATCATGATTAATAAAGTTCTTATTTATGCAGTAAGTTTTGATTACTACATCGTAAGCAATTGGGCAACTTTCTATTGGATACTATCTAGCTGAGATAATACCTTAAAACAGGAAATTCCCTCAAACACTGTACTCTGTATGAGTGATAATACCACTCAAATAAAAGAAGATAAAAATTAACCAAGTCACTCCTGGCCAAGCGTGAAATCACAAATACCTGTCTTCTTCCTTTTTGGCAGGGCGGGAACTGCTAAGAGCACTTTGTGTTGCATAAGTGCCCATTTCTGTCACTAATTTTTGGGCTGGACCCACAGACACCTCTTCTTCAGGTTTGAGCTCACCAGCTTCTTTCTTGATTTCAGATTCTACTATTGGGATCTAGAAATGAGCAGGAAGCAACTGTTACCATTAAAATAAAAGATGCAGTTTTGTTCTGCAGAAGGTTTTAATAAAAATTACCTGCATTATTTAAGTTTTTATAAGCAACAGGTCAGCTTTGAGGGGATAAACAGACATTGAAATACATGTGGAAGCTTCCTACACATGCAATAAAGCTCATATTGATGAATTAGGTTTTCTCAGAGAAGTCTTCCTCTCAGAACAACCCAGACTTAATACACTTTCTTTGCTACTGGATATATTAAATCATAATTTTCCAATTTGCCATAAATTTATGAAACAAGGAATTTCTCAACTCTTCTTTAATAGATATCATTTATTCTCAGCTCAAGTATGCTACTTGAAGAAAATGAGTAACGAATGCAAAACCCTGACTGCTTTTTATTTAACATTTCTTGTGCACATGCCATTACACATCACAAGTCTTCAAAACACTGTTGCATCTTACTTGACCTTTTTAAAATATCTTTTTCTTAGAAAATACAGTGCATAATGGCAGGAAAAACTACAAAGAGCCAGTAAACACAAAAACCCCAAAGTACACACACCTCTCCGAGTGATCTGCGAACCTCTGTCATTACACTTTGTATATCCTCCTTTGTGCTGCAATATTCTCCCAGGATCCACAACGCTCCTCGATAAATCCTAAAACAAGAGCAGTAATTTAAATCATGCTTTCCTGATGTACTCAAACTAGCATCAAGAAAACTGAGTTATGGTCAGGTTGCAAAGACCAGTCTTGACAAATTCAAAAGGACACAACTGACAAAAGCAGGTTAAATCAAAAGCAATTATCCTTTCAGCCTCAGTAAACTCATGAACAAGTACATCAAATTGGATATATTCTCTGCTACAAATTTATTTCCATCTGTGTTAATCCTGACATACACAAAATTAAATTTCGTTGGGATCATAATGAAATACTCTACTGCATGTGAATGAAGTCAGCTTCAAATTCTCCATTTAACTGAGACAAACTAATTTTTCCATTATACAGAAGAAAATGAAAAACCAAAACAAGAATGAAGATTAGGAAAAGAACAGCAAAGCTTCAGAGGGTTTTTTTTTGCACTTAATGAGATTACAATGGAGATAGGATTCAGAGTTTTCTGTGTATTAGGAGAATGACAGAGTGCTCTTCTAAAACAGAGAAATTTCTCATATGACTTAAACTTTACAGATCCATCAGCAAACAAAGTTTTTAGAGCTCTGAAAGGTACTAAAACAGCTTTATAGTTTGTAAAGCTCAGTCTGTGTTAGATTGGGTTTTCTAACAAATGTACAGTATTTCCAGTTGCCTACAAGTGCAAATTCCTTGGGAATTCTGTTTTAACAAATATATTACTTTATGGTTGGCTTTCATCAACAATGCTATTTCCCAGCAAGTGGAAGTACAATTATCAACTGCATTACAGAAATTAAAATTGAATTTATTCTCTTTATTCAATGCAACAAACACCTAACTTATCTCTTGTACAAGTAGGCAAGAAGCAAGTTGTACCGAGAAATCCTCTACCCCTAAATAGCTCAGCTCCAGTCACTCCCTGTGTGGGTCACATGGATTTTGGTACATATTTAATGACAAAATACATTCAATGCAAGTGAGCCACCATGCGCTCCAAAGTCTGTTTGGTATCATATTTTGGACTCACTTGACAGATTTAATAGCGTGAAAGACTTCGAGCATCTTCTCAACAATCAGAGGTCTGAGGTTATCAAATCTCTGGATCGCTTCCCGCACAAACTCCAGGACATCAGCGGCTGCCGCTTCGTTGTTATCACTAAGGAACTCCATCAGCTGCCACAGAAGGGTGAACATCAGCACAAACAGCAGCACAGATAAGTTTGTACAATACTTCCCTTCTATGTTCAGAAAAATAAAATTGCTTATGTATCTCCCATGAAACAAAACCGAAGTCAAACAACCCTAAGTACATTCCAAACAAGTACCAATTACCACAATCCCAAAATGTTTTTCTAGTGATACAAATTATTGCACTTTTAAAGGTCCTTTTCCGCTCATGTTCTTCAAAAACATTTAAAAATAGTCTCAGAAGACAAATAATTACAGCATCAGAAGTCCTATGTTTCTTCAGGAATTAAAAATAGCATTGCTTCTGTGAGGCCACTCTTAGGAACACCTCAGCTTCAGCAGTTCTGCAGGTGTGGGGTATAGGTATAACACATTTAATGACAATATAATGAAACATTTGCATACCACTGGAATAACGTTTGCAGCCATGTCTGGGAAGCGAACGCTACAGGAGTGCAGTGTCCGCACCAGGAGCTGTCTGTACTTGTCTGTATCTTCGTGCTCCGTCACATTATTAGTTTTAATCACTTCCTTCTTCAGAACAATCACAAGCTGCAGCAAAGATCAAACCAAATTTTTAAAAAGTGACATCTTTCAAAAGAAAGAAAATAGTGTAATGAATCAAAAGTACATGTAATTTACCTCCTCCACGTTTCTTGAAGACACAAGATCCAGAGCCAGCTGAAGGGTTTTTTTGCGCACTTCTAGATCTGGGGTACTCAACACTCTGAGGATGTCCATAACTAGATCCTGAAACAATAACAAAATAAGTACTTTGCTGTTTTAAACTACTTCCTTTTCATATGGTTCTAATTGTCAGTCCTCAGTGATTTTCAAAGCTTTTCTGGATACATAATATACGATCTACTGACAAGCAAGCAACAGGCACTAGAACTTCTCAGTGTTCATTTAATACATTCTACATTCACATAGAAGTCTCCCATGCAGCTATACCATTAAACCTTACAACCAGGACAGCTTTTGTTATTGTTAACTCTTATGCAGACAATAAAAGCAGCAAGTCATAAACATAAAAGTCCATGCAATATGTTTTGACCAAAAACATACCAACCGAAAATTGAAACTTCAGAAGTACTTTGCTCCATACATTGCAAAAACCTGGAAGCTCTGTTATTGAAGGCTTTTCTTTCCTAAGGCTTACAGGAAAAGAGACAGCTCACATACCTGCAACACTCGCTCATGGGAGGGATGCTCCTTTAACTCAATCAACCGATCCAAGACAATCAGTTTCACATTATTATCACTTTCTTTAATAATCAAATCTATGTAGCATTGGGCAGCAGCCTAAAATTAAAAGGATCAAAACCATTTTTTAAGTAATGGAGAAACTGGAAGATTTCCGAAATTGAGGAAAAGACTCCTTCTATTTTACTATTAAAGCAGCTACTCAGAGTTGGCACAGAAATTAAACTGATAAACAGACTTTAAAATTTTTTGGTCCATCATAAATTGATTCTACCACCATGTTACAAAAATCACATAGGAAGGTTCACCATGGCATCTATTTACAATACACAGACTCGATTTCAAATTCAAAGAAAGACCTAAGATAGATTATCTGACATGCTTTGGGCCAGCTGTGAAATATGCAACAGGCCATGAAAACCAGCTTCAAAGAGTTGGCAGTGTTAGACTATCTAGATTTGGTTTTAATGACAGCTTCCATATACAGTATCTCTATTCAACAAAAATGAGTATGCCAAACCAAGAATGTTGGAATTCATACTCCCCCTGACCTTTGGAAACTACTACTTACAATGCTTTAAATCTATGCATAACCTATCTTTGAAATTTCCATACAAGTTCAAAATTTCTAAGCAATCTTAAACTATCAGCTGTACAAATATAAAACTAAGAACCTCAGGTCAATCAGTAAATCAACATGAATCTTCACTGCTTTATGCTTCCACTCCAGTCTGAAATTAGTCATATTCATGAGTAAAAAATTTCATCCAATCTCTGAAATCTTCAGCTGTGGCCTGCTTTGCTAACTAGGCCAGGTAAATCGCAGGTTGGTCCAACAGTCTGCACAGTATGCAAGCCTGACATGAACTCCACTAGCTCCAGGTCTGCTCAGTCTCTTCCTGTGATCAGTTCTAAGAAATACTTTAAGACGGTGTTTCGCATGAGAAGTGCTGCACAGCCCACATTACTAAAGCCTTCACTCCTTCTAAGCACAGTACACAGTGCTCATTTCAGTGCACCAGAAGCTACTGAAGAGCTGAAAACATTACTTTCATACCTTGATTGCTGTGGGTGCACTGGAGAGTGTGACCAGAGTACCTGCAGCCTCATACTTCACTGCAGGACTTGAGGACTGCAGCAGGTTGTAGATGCAGCGAATGAACCGAGCTCTCTCCGATGGATTCGCGTGACAGACCTCAATAAATAAAATGATCCACAGATGGCACATAAAGAAAAAGCAATCCTACAGCTTACCTGCTCCATTATCTTACAGAGAGGAGAAAATTAAGCAAAAGGTGACAATTTTTTCTGGTGACAGGAAGTGTCATTCACAGCTGTAAAAATCTAATGACAACAGCTCTTTCAAAAGCTGTTCTCAACAACTCTGAGCAACACTGCAGCGTCTTAAAATCTGCCATCAAAAGGAAGGGCAAAGCCTCTACCAGCTTCTGTAAGAGATGCCCTGCTCCTGCCCATGAAGATCAGTCTGATAACACGGTCCCCATCACAGCAAATCATGTGAGACATATTGCTCTATGCTGTGCACACTTGAGCTCTTTATCATTTCAAGAGACAAATCTTGTTCAGCTGTATTAAGCAATGACATATTCCTGACATGGACTAGAAGGCAGCTATGATGCCTTTTGCAGCAACAGTCTATCCCTTCTAAAAAACAGTCTAATACGATCCAATATGTGCATTTATTTTAAATGTGCCACAACATTTCCCTTTTACCTTGTAAATCAGTTCAACAATAACCAACTGCAGGATGTCACCAAAGGTCTGCACTTGGTCAATACAGGTACTCAAATAATCCAGAGCTCGATCCTACACAAATAGAAGATAAATTATTTTACATTACTCAGAGTTTGTTCACACAGTTGAATTTTAAATCAAAACACATTCTAAAAATCAAAATACGAAACAACCTTTATGCAATGCTTCAATAGTTTAGGAAAACACTGTAGACCTGAAGAACAAAATAATCCATCCTGTCTATTATAGAGGGCGAAAAGAGAGACAAACTAATGGTAATTAGGCACAAAAGACAATTGCCTGTAGAGCAAATAATCCAAAACACTAAACAGAAAATTTCTTTCTCACGCAACTACAAAAGCTTTAGAGCAATATATACTGGAGCATTTCTCAGTGTAGTTATGCTCACATTTTTCAGAACCTTCACCAAACAGTAGTTCTCCTTTATTTTAAAGAGAACACTAAAGACCTACATTCTCAGTACCAAATACCCCACAAAAGCATTAACTCTATCATACATGGGTTTTTTATGAATACGAGTAGTTTATACTATCAACAAACTATTGGCTAGTTACCCAGCATACTTACAATTATTAAACCAAATGACTTGGAGGGCAGCTATCCTTACCTGATCTGCATGAATTAGCATCATAAATGCATTTCTTTTGCAGCTTGCATCTTTCTCATTCACCAGGAAATCATGGATCAATTCAGGAGCATCAGGTATAAGATGTTCAAAGTTCCTTTACAAGAAAAAAATCGTAATTAAAAGAGCTACTGGTAAGGAGTAGAACGCCAGGATGCCCATTAGATAGAGGAGAAAAGGCAAACAAACATAAAAATTCTAAACAGCACACCAGGGATTGATAAATACTTGAGTTCTCAGAAACTAAAGGCAGCCTTGGCGCTGCACATGCAGGACTGTGAATGGTCTCTGCACATACCTGTAGATGGTGTAAATGGCCAGGACGGCGTTCCGGCGCACGTAGCTGTGCCGGTGCTCCAGGCACGCACGGATGGCCGGCATCAAAGGCTCCAGCAGCTCTGCCTCCTTCAGCTTGCAGAGAAAACGGAGAGTGGAGCCTCGGATAAACTCATTCGGGTGCTGAAGATCCTAAAACCAACAAGAAACATTTGAAATAGCGAACTCTCCAGATGAATGCACTTGCCACTTTCTCCCAGGCGCAGCTTTCCCATGGCACAAGTTCTCAACAGCCATGATGACGATGCCATATTAATTTTTGCTTTTTCATATATTCCTCTCATATCCCCCTTCATATATGCTTTTATGCAGCTTTTCTGTACCCTCAGAGCTTTTAACCCACATACTTGTAATTCCCTAAATTCGATAACTAGCTTAGACACAAAGTTCTGTTAAGCCAAGGGACTGAACATCTTAGAAACTTCGTAATTAGGGGGTCAGTGAGCCCCAGACCCAAGGTCTTCTCCAGAACATATTCTGTAAGCTAAGAAAGATCTATGCAGAGGGCGGTCACTCCTCACGAGGCGGCTCCTCCTGAGCCTCCCATTGGAAAATCTATGATAAATATGCTAATATGTAAAGTCTATAATTGTATAAGCAAACGATCGTCGGGGGGCTTTTCTGTGTATTCTCCGGTGTGCATTTTCCAATGTGCATTCCGTGCCTCGGTCCAGGGGGGGCATTCTTGCAGGGTGCTCCTGCCTGGATCTATGGATCCTTAATAAATTCTGAGGTAAAATCCCTTTTTCCCCTCTAACTGTGTTTGGCTTTTAATTCTAAGCCCAGGATAAGGCATCAATGACACCTCACTGTCTTCTCGAGAAATGCTTTCCTAAAGCACTGCTGCCCCACAATATTTAAAAACATGTATTTCTGAGCAGTAAAACTTACAAAGCCTGTAGGATTTTTTTTTTCTGGATTATATTTGTTTTCTCTGATTACCACAGCTGTGAAAGCTCAGCCTGTGGGCATTCCTGCACATTGGACACTAACTTCTTGTATATATTAGCTCATCTGTTTCCAAGCCATTCCCAAAGTTGAAGGCCTTTAATATCTTTATGAAGGAGTTTCCCAAATATACCACAATAGTGCCCTTTTCTGACCCCTGGCTTGTCTCAAGACACCTTGAAGATGATAATTGTGTTACCCCTCACCTTTAACATTCACTGACATGGAAACAAAGAGCTAAATTTTTGTTAAGTTGTAACAGTAGAAGAACACAAAACTCCTTGGTAGCAGGTCTGCTGCCTATCTGCAGTTACCCAGCTCTGAGGCACTGAGGCACAACTGTTAGGAAGGAAATGCTGAGTGTAAACCATGTTTATTTTTATTCGATAACACAAAATTATACCCTTTCTATAAAGATCCAGCGCGGGAACACAACCAGTGAAATAAACAAGAGGCTACCTTTCTGTACGCATCACACACGAGGATCATTTCCTGCAGGAGCCTGCCATCTGGAGTGGTCTTTGGCACGATCTCCCAAAAGACAAGCAGCAGCTTTTTGATAGTATGGTCTTGGAGAGGCAGCACAAAACGGATGATGGTCATCAGGAGCCCAGGCAGTTTCTCACCATTCAGAATCATAATGATTACTTTCTTCAAGGCCTCCGTCTTCAACTTGACATCTCCTTTTTCTAGAGGAGGAGGAAATGAAGTGAGGAAGGCTGACACATCACCGTTAGTTTAGCAGGAATATTGAACTTCAGTGTCAGAAGATACAAACCTCTCTGAAGGAGTGAAATAGAGCATTATCAATAAAACTCATGCCCTTACTTCTATTAAAGGATAAAGAGGAAGAAAAGAGATGCTTAAAAATAAGCATGGAATTCTGACTTAGTCTGAGATCAATACATTGGAATTGAAAGAGTTCAAATTCCAAGGCTGTTTCAATGCTTAAATTTACACCAGGATACTACAATGTGCTCTCACGTCACACACATACCAGATGCTAACACTGATGTTTTGGCCAGCACATTCCACAAGTGACAACACAATTTGTTGCTTATTCCAAAAAATCTGATCAAATTTGCCTTAGCCCAAACAGGTATTACTTCAAACTCTCAAAAAAAAAAAGATTTCAGATTTTGCACAGACTGGGGAGGACACCAAGGCACATAAGATAATATAATGAAGTTTCTCAAAACACAGCAAGCAGAGGAACCTACAGCTTTCAAAAATCAACAGAAAATAAACATCAAACGGACTTTGAGTTTATAAAATGTAAACAAAATTCTAGGGAAGGCACAATGAGAGAATAATTCAGGTACGATGGAGTATCCTTCAGTCGCTGTCAATACTTGCCTAGGTCATTTTTTAAGCTGATTTCAGAAGGTGGCTCTGAATCCATGGGAACATTGATTAACGTGTAACACACGTTCTCTGCAGCAGTCATGGCTCTTGGTTACACGAGTTCTCTCAAGGGAAGAATTATTTTCACACAAATTTCAGACAACCTAAAAACCAAGCAAACAAAGCCATCCCAAAGTTAAAAGATTTTACTAACAAACACAAAAACATTATTATAACTGACTTAATGGCTTGAAGGCATTGCTGGGTTTCTTGAGAAGCCACATTCAAAAGCCTTCTCACTTTGCTGTTATCCTAAAATACTCCTGTTAGTACCACAACGATGAAGAGCCTGACCTTTTTCAGAGACAACTGAAAAAGAACAAAATCTTTCCAACATTTTGGGCACAGTCAGGAAAAACAGGAGTGTACAGGGCACCTGACTGAAACCAAGTGGATGCAGCAGCTTCTCCCTCATAGAATCATGCCCCAGTCCTGGCTGTATATTCCAATTATCTTCCCAGCTTATGTGCCTTACCAGGTGAACTGACCGAAGCTGCAAAATCAGCTGAAAAACCTCACAGAAAAAAAGAAAAGATAAAGTTCTTGACTTGATTAAGTTGAATCAGTCTATGAAGGAAGCTTTGAAGATGAGCACGAGATCCAGCAGAGCAGAAACCAAGGATAGGAGAAAAGAAAATATGATGGAGAGAGGAGCATTTTACCTGCCAGGGATCATCAGATCAGCTCAACTCTATTGTCTCCACCAGACACTTATGAGGAAACCAGGCCTTTTTATGGTGAAAAAGGACAAGAAGGCTGCAGATCTATCAAAGCTGCTCTGTGCGTGGCAGTCCAGGTAATAAAATTTGTTATTAAGCTCAACTCTCATCCTCACGTTTGTTTTTTCCTTACGTAATAGACATCTACGATCAAATCAACCTTTTGTTGTATCAATCCTCATTCTCATGTTTGTTTATTCTTTATATAACAGACATCTAGGATCAAATCAACCTTTTAACTCTATTTCCTACGTGATGAAAGCTTAGCCCTCATTAGCTTGCTTGGCTATTGCTATGATACTACACTGACAAGCACAGCAAAGAAAACTCTTGCTGTTTATTACAGGAGCAATTTTGTACTTTCTACAGAAATTGTGTCAAAATAAATTAGCTTTTATTGATATTAATTGTCTGGAAGTCTTAGACTCCCTTTTCTCATCAAATGGGCACCCAGAGAACCTCACCCTGAACAGGGAGCAGGCAAGTTGTGCTAACCTGGGCTGCTGCCTCTTCCCACACAGGGAAACAACTCACCTCAATCAGCACCACAACTACCCCAAAAATAATTGCAGTGCAAATTTTTAAGGAAACACCCCTCTTTCCATTATGAATTCTGTATTTTAAGGACTAGATCACTCAATCTTGTTGTTTACAAATATCTACATAAAGCACTCATTCAAGAAATGACTGGATGTGGCATGTAGTGCCATGCCCTAGGTGACAAGGTGGTGATCAGTCAAAAGTTGGATTCGATGATCGCAGAGGTCTTTCCCAACTGTTTTCTTGCCTCAACAGCAGCTTTTTTGCTTATTTTTCCGATGCTGTTACCCAGAACTCCTGCCTCAAAGCCCTGCAGCAATCACCTTCACCTACAAGAACAACTCAACACAGACCAAAAAGCAGATCCGTGCAAAAGCAGGGCAGGTATCTTTACTCGTACAAACACCTCAGCTGCAGAAATTTCCAAAATCACGGTCAAACATGTCTCTGAAGTGTGATAAATGGGTGCACTTTGGGCTCTGAAAAGCAGCAATGAAAAACAACCCTCCTAAAAGGCAGAGCTGGGAGACTTGGCACGGAGAACCACCACCAAGTTTCCTTCCTTGCAAGGCACCAAGACTTGAAATCAGTTTGATCTTTGAGAGTCCACACGGACACGGACGTAGGTGCTGTTTTAACTCTCCAGCAATAATATTTCTGTCACCTGTGGTGAGTCACGGAATGGTTTGGGTTGGAAGAGACCTTAAAGATGAATTCATTCCAACCCCGTGCCATCAGCAGGGACATCTTCCGCCAGACCAGGCTGCTCAGAACGCCATCCAGCCTGGCCTTGAACACTTCCAGGGATGGGGCACCCACAGCTTCTCTGGGCAGCCTGTGCCAGAGCCTCGGCACCCAAGGAACTCGAAAGTTGCGGAGTTTACAGAGCCCAGGAAGACACAAAGCCACGCCTGCTCGCCACCTACATCCCTGGGGAGCCTCAGCAACGGGGGCACCTTAGGAACCAAAACCCTGAGAATGCACCATTTTACTGATACACGACTAAAATATAGAGCGTTAAAAATGTTTACTAAAAAAATCCCGACAAATTTAGAGCCAGCTGAGGAGTATTTCTGCCCTACTGCCCGAGTTCCTACTTCTAGCCCAAACCCGGGAATTTTAAGCTATGAGGCAAAACTTCCCTCAATGCCTGCGGCCGCCTGCCATTCCCCTGAGCACACCCCGAGACCCCACAGCCCCGCTCCGCGCCACAAACCCTCCCACAACCGCCCCGCGCCCCCGGGGCCCTGCCGGGGGCCACCGGGAAGATGCCGCCGGGGCCCTGAGGCCTCGGGCCTGCGGCACGCAG
>WEIT01012231.1:18575-28794 GCA_013389985.1 Dryoscopus gambensis | reverse complement strand
GGGACCCTCGGGATGCAGGAAAACACCGGGAAATAGTGGCCGAAACTAAGATTAAAAACCCCGCTCAGATTAGATCGATAGATAGATCGATAGATCGATAGATAGAAAGCAATCAAATAAGTAACGAAAAAGGAAAGACAAAAAAAGAAAGACAAAAAAAAAGACAAAAAAAGACAAAAAAAAGACAAAAAAAAGACAAAAAAAAGACAAAAAAAGAAAAAAGAGAAAGATTAAAAAAAGACAAAAAAGAAAGACAAAAAAAGAGGGGTGGGAAACAATAAAGAGAAAAATAAACAAGAAAGTAAATAACTGAGTGGAAAATATAGGTAATTGGGGAAAATTAGTAAGGAACTGGACAAGAGATTACGGGAAATGAATAAAGAAGAGGGAACACAAATAAATAAGGGAAAAACAAAGGGAAGGAAAATGAGGGGGGGAAACAAGGGGAGAGAAGAAAAAGAATGGGAAGTGGAAAAACAAGGAGGGGGAAACAGGGGTAAGGAAAGGAGGGAAAAAACCAACGGGAAAAATAAATAATGTAGGGGAAAACATAAATAACGTTGAAAAAGTAATTAAGGGGGAAAACTAATAAAGAGAGGAAAAATGAATAAAGGGAGGAAATGAATAGAAAATAATAGGGAAAACCCAGGATAAAAATAAAAACAGAAAAAACAAAAGCAGCTTTGTCTACTGCTTAAAAACCAAATACGAAGCCCTGACGTTACTGTTTTGCCATTTTCATGACTGAATTATTTGTATGGATTCAAGACAGTATTTTTAAGCCTGCTCAAAACAGCACCATGATTTATTAATTTTTAATAGTTTATTAATATTTATTAATTAAACAAGCTACAAGTTTCAGGCCTATTTTTAATTTTATTTTAAAGTACAATGAGCAGGCTATCAGGTCCTTATGTGGGTATGTCCCTATGCCCACCCCAAAAAGTGGTTTCTTATCATTTTCAATGCAATCATGAGGGAGAATAATAACGTTAGAATGATCCAACATAGAAAATGGAAAAGACTGAACTCATTTTGCTTAAAATACAGTGTTGCACTCATGAAACACCAATTCACGGGGCTTCCCTGGTAGAGGACCCTGGGGAAGTCACTGTTAGTCCCAAATTTTGTGGCATTCAGCTTAAATCCAAAGAGCACCAGCTGCAGAACAAGCTGCAGGGACAAAGCCCTGGAGAACACGTTCATTCAGCAGCAGTGCAGAGACTCCACAGCTCATCTCAGGAGACCTGCAGGGGGAATTTCAGGTGCTTTTCTGTTCCCTCAATTCGGCCCTCAGTGAGCTAAAAGCCCAGTGCTGCCCCAAGGCTGGCTTATGGCTCTAAAGAAACACTGACACACTTCTGAAAGAGCTGGGATTGACTAAATGCCCCCCAAAAAACTCAACACAAGCTGGCTGTCAGCTTCACGCTTCTTCAGCCTCATAACCACAAATGCCTTTTCAGCTGGGACAAGTTTACACAGGGAAATGCTGTACCCTGTTTGCTCCATGACTATTTCACGGTTTCATAAGCACTTTAAGCTCCTCTCAGTTCAATGGTTTCCAAGAGCACCACATTTCCCTACAGTAAGCAAACACTCACTCTGACAGTCCAGCACACAATGGCACCTTGATATGACACAAGTATTTGTGAATAGCTGTTTTTTCAGACTGAAAAAAAACCAAACTCACAGCAGAGTCCAAGAAAGTGATTTATTTCCACTTGTCCTTTTGAGTTAAACAGTATCTTTTCTTTAAAAAACAGTATAATGTACGATTTAGAAAATGATTACACCTTTCTTGTCCAAGCAGTTAACACCCAGTTACGACCTCCTGTTTTTTAAGGATAGGTGGGCTGGTTTCTTTCTTTATGAGCAATCCTCAGAATGTAGCATCGGCAAACATAGATAGGTGAGGATAAAGTTACCAGCAAATGGATAAATGTTCCTGGATAATTATACATTAACAGAGGAACTCATTCACCAACTAGTGCTCCATCGGCTCCTCTGCCTTTTCCACGGCTTCTTCAACAGGTGGAACAGTCTTAGAGAGAGGGAAAAGAAATATTTTAGGAAGGCAGAACACAACAATTGACACGTCAGCTTTATCCCCACTGGAGCACCATGAGTGGCAAATGCAGCTCACGTCAGCCAACAGCTCACAAATTACTGTTATCCAAATTAAGCACGAGCAGGACACAATTGGTAATTAGGAGATTATGGAGGCGTCCTGCAAAGGGTATGAGAAACATATGCAGCCACTTCTGCTGCAAAACAGTGAAAACGTGTACTTGATCAGAGATGAGGAAACAAGATGACACTGGAACAGCCTGGCATAAATTCAGCATAAATTGATTTAATAAGCAGCTGAGTTATCAGTTAAGATTACACAGTGCTCATATAGTAACTTGATATTTTAAAAAGTGCCTTTCTAAAACTCTACTACAGTAGTAGAGTTCAATTTATTTTAAACATAATTGATCATATCTAATTACTGTCTTTTAACTAAGCCTATTTATTTATCTCTGAACCACTCACCTTTCTCTGTGGTCTCTCCTCAAGACCTTCTAAGAATGGTGCTACATCATCATCATCATAGATGGTAAACTCCATGTCTTTGCCCACGATTCCAATCGAAACATTCTGTCACGCAAAGTGTTGAAAGCAGTGAGAAGAATTTTCCTGCAATTAACATTGGCTTTACAGCTTTCACTTTAAAAAGCTATCATGTTTCAAAATCTTCTAAGTAAAGCCATTCAAGGGTTTCAATCGCTTTCATTTTGTTTTCTTTTTAATAACACACACAATTTCTCAAAACTGCCTATTTTAATCTCATTTTGATTTTCAGCATTTTAAGACTTCTCATAAACATGGTGAGCTAAGAATAAAAAAACATGGAAAATGGTAGATCAGCCACAGCCAGAACAGCAATCAATGGATATCCTTAGAATTTTCTTCTTCAACAGTTCCTCAATTCACTGCCAAAAGTTTGTGCAGCTTTGTGATGCTGGATACTCTCTGAACTGTTGGTGCATTACCTTCACTCACCTCCCAGGTGAATTACTGACTGTGCTTGCAATGCAAAGCTGTGATCCTACAGCTGCAGGTAATGCATCTTAAACACTTATCGAAGCTTAAAATAGCGTGAAGCCACCAGGGAAACAATGTCTTATTTAGTGAAAGCATCATTTTTGTGAAGAAACTTAAATCTGAGATGATCAGGGAACAGTAGATAAACTGGTGACATGAAATGAAGATGGTATTATCTACCAGTATTCAGCTTGCAAGCTTCAGTGCCAGCCACATTTCACAAGAATTTGGTCACAGTACTTCCACATAACAATGGCAGTAAAGTTCCTTAAGGAAACCTCTTCCTTACCTTGGTGGTCAGATCCTGTTCAGCAGGAAGAGTCTCTCTCAGGGCTCGCAGTCCATGTTTAACTAGCTCATTTAGATTACCTTCAAAGGGGATCAGAAAGACATTGACAAACTACATGGTATTACCTCTATACAGTCATTCCCCTTCTTCCTATTCCTAGTTGACAACTACAAAATCAGCTTGGTTAACTTGACCCCCAGAGCTCCTCTCCTTCTGGGTACTGAGCGGAGTTGGTTATAAAAGTTTTCCCTGAGATACCAGCCTTCCCCTGTATTTGAGCTCAAGTGCATCTGGTTTTGACACCTACCTTGCCTTCAGTGATATTCAAAGGGATTTTTTCCCCCCAAGCACGTATTCAATAATGATGACTCATCATCATTCCATACAAAAATAAATTCACCACTTTAAATGCAGCACCTAAATACTTGCCCTGATACACTATCCCTGCTCTGCTATGGAAACAATTACACTTCTCCTGGCTTAAAAAGGGCAGAGGCTTTTTAGTTTTTTCGGTTTTTCTGAGCACAGGTTCTCTTTCCATTAGATGTAATAAACATCCAGATGTTAAGACATGAAAATCTCAGCCATATTCTCTCCAATTTTGTCTTCATGTAGATTTACAGTTATGCCAAACCTGGCTCCCAATATTTACCTTAATCTCACTAAATGCAAAAGAATGGAATGGCAGCAGGAAATAAATTGCAGAATTGATGAATACCAGAAGGTAAAGAGGGTTCCACTACTCACAGTCAGTGAACTCAGTCATGTGCCTCTCCAAGTAAGTTCGTGCTGACTGTGAACGAGCACCAATGGACATTGCTTTGCAGTCAAAATAGTTTGCAGAGGGACAGGTCTGGAAGATGTGAGGACCCATATCCTACAAAGGGAGAAAAACGCCCACAGAATGTTAAACAAATGTATAAATTCATACCAAGTCTGCTGCCGGAACGTGACATTTTCTAAAAGAATTTTGCTTTATGGTACATCACACCTACATGTATGCACAGATATATATTTTATATTGCTGATCACATAACTCTTCTTACACAATTCCTTAAAAACAAAACACCGAAGAATAATTTTATAAAAAGAACAAACTCTTTCTTTACACTTTGTTCATTAAAATACAGCTCTTATGTGGACAGGATGGCTGGCACAAAAAAATGTTTCTCTGTTCTACTTGCACTGTGCTTATGTATGCTTCATGGCTTGCAGCAGGTATTTTACACATATTCTGTCTTATCTACACAAAAGTAAAAACTTGCTGTAGACTAAACTATGCCATTCAAAATTTCGGGCAAGATCATAATTTCGTCCAACCATCCTCACATCAACAACTTTGAGGGCAGAGATTATGTGTGTGCTGCATTAAGCAAATGTTGTTGCTGAACAAGTAAGAGAGAAGCCAGTGGAGATTTCCACACCCATTTTTTTATTGGAAGCATTTAAAATAACAGTTTGTAAGCATCCAAAACCAATAGCAAAATATTTACATAAACAACCCTCATTTTTGCACCTTAAAATACTTAGTAAGTGTAGGCAGGATTAGTTATTAATTAACACTTCTGAGTTATGTTTTCAGGTAAGATACAGAAAATTATCTCCTTATTCAGAAAATTTTGATGAGTCTGCCTCTTCCATCTTTCCCTCTCAACATCTATTTGTTGCATAAAGTCTCACTAAGCACATTTTCTTGTAGATCAGTAGCAGCCAGAGCAGCTTACTCACATCATAGCCTGCGATGAGCAGTCCTACTCCATAGGGCCTTCTGCCATAGCGCTGAGTTGGAATCTGGGTTTCTTAAGAAAGCTAAGGAAACCATCTCAAAATTACATGATAATTACCCAAGAGTTTTCCTAAACCAAGCAGAGATGCACCAAAATGCATCCTTATGGGATGTTCTCCAAAAGTATACACAAGCAGTGTGAAAAAAAAAAAATTGTCCAATAAACTTTTTCAACTTCATATGATTTTTAAGCTGTCATAGATGAAAATCATTTTATGAAGGAGTAAAAAGCTATAAAAGTATAATAAGTGTATAAAAAAAGGATACTGCTTCCAATTAGTGACACTAGGCGAGAAACTGGAAGAGGTCTATCAAACACAAATCTAGAATCCAAACACTCTTGACGCATGAAATTGCTAGGGAGCAAAAATATAAAAGAATTTTTAAAAAAATCAAATCAATGCATAGATCAAAGACACAATGAGGTTTTGTCTCAAGGCTTGTCTGTTAAGGTAAGCATTTTTGTTTCAGCTCTGCTCCTTGAGAAAAAGGGTCAAAGGCTTTCCATGATTTCATTTCAACATGACCTATCATTGTTATTGAGAAAGTTGACCACAGGTTTGATAAAGCATAAGGGTATTTCAGCCATACAAATGCAAAGAAGGTGGAAGTTCACACAGGCAACAGACGGATCATCTGGAAAAACCATAATGGTTAAATGGTAGCATTGCTTTGTAACACTGCAGCAATTAAAAGTCATTTCAGAAATCCTTCCCACCCCTTCTGATCAAACTTGCTAAAAGCAAACCCCCCTGAAGCCCATACAAATAGCACTGTATGTGTTTAATAACTTTCTCAAATGTGTGTACACAGAAGCAGCTGCCAGAGGGAAAGAAGCGATGGGAATTTCTCAGACTGCTTGGACGCCCTGTCACACCGAGGAAACCAGACAGGACTGTTTTACTTGTAACAAAACCAAAGAGCAAAATTTTGGGCCAAACAAATGAGATTTCTGCCAACTAGTTAAAAACCTGCCAGATTTTCATGCTGAGGTCTTTGGCATAATACAACCAAGCAGCAACTCAAGACTAATCCTTAGCCAAGCAGAAAATGTCATTTGCAATAGTCTGAATGAACTTTCCCTCGTTATTGCAGCACTGTGTATGTCAACAACCGGGATACTCACCACAAGAGTCTTGCATCGGCAGTGAGTCCAGCAATTGAGATACCAATATGGTTGTCAACGTACAGGATTTTTTTCTGATGAGCTGCCAGCTCAGACTGTGCTCTCTACGCATAAAAGGAGAAAGCTATGTGGCAAACTGAACAGACTGCCAAGCACTGTGGAGAAATCTGCTAACATTTATAGCAAGAACTGAATATGTTCGTGAAACAATAAAAAAATAAATTAAATTTATTAACTTGTGACAGAAGACAAGAAAAACCTAATTCCACTTCAGTTCTCTCAGAACAAAAGAAAGAACAGACACTCGCTCAAGTTTTGGAAAAAGAAAGGAATAGATTTACTGCTTACTAACAAATGAAAAGAAAAAAAAAGAGGAACACTTATTTTAAAGGAAAAAATCTTTCACTCATTTCCTTCAATATTTTGTGAAGATCTGCTTTGCATAGGTACTGGAAATATTTCAGTACTCAAGCAAAGGGAATCTACAATTGCATTTACATTTCGTGTAGAGGTATAGACTGCACAAAACTAATTTGCCAAACCAAACCTTTCCTACGCACATTACTGTCCCCACCGAGATCAGTGTTTAGAAGTCACCTTGAGAGCCACCAGCACAGCGTGCGTTTTCGACTTCAGGCCCACAGTAGCTGAGCCTTGTTTCACAGCTTCCATGGCATATTCTATTTGATGAATTCGGCCCTGCAAAACCAAGTCAAAGGTCATCAGTCATTCTCTAGTTAATCCTCTGAATCAGTTTCCAATGGGTTTGCATTTTCAGACCTTTGATTCCCACCCCAACAGGGACACTTACTGCATAACAGGTTAAACCAGTACATCTCCTCAGTTATCTTCTGTGATGCCTCAGCATTAACCCACAGAAATCTGGCCATCTCTGAGCCACCCACTACTGCACATAAAGGAACAGGAAAAGCAAAAAGAAAGGCTGACACTATAAGAATCACAACTCTTGCCACTGTCCTCAGAGGTATCAGTGTTTGACCCAATGTGATTCAAAGACAGAACTTCCAGCTGAAGTTGGACACTTAACTTTTAATCAAATTTGCTGAAGAAACGAGTCTTACACAATTGTTGTACCATTCATTCACCAACCATTCCCCAGTAACTTCTGAACAAGTTATTGGCCAACTGCAGCCAAGTCTGAAACAGGAGGAGAGGCCCCAAAGAAAATGAAGTCCCTACAAGTTCTGCAGAGGTGGCCAGGAGCTTTAATGCCCATTAACAGAAGCTCATGTTCAGCACTCCAGCCCAGGTCAGACAGCCAGCACAGGCACAGACACTACGCAGCTGCATCCCACCGCCTGAGAAGGAGGGGAGCGCAGCAGCTGTTATGCTGAATGTGCAGGGGATGATCTACAGGAAATCTCCTTCCTGTAAGTTGTTTGGTTTTTCTGGCATAAAGCTCTTCAAGTCTACTAGAGGGACCCTAATGTCCCATTTCATCCATTGCTATACCTGGAATGTCAATAACAATAGGATACTTCCAGTACAAGAGCAGCACTGAATCGTTGTGACCTGTCCAACATGAATTTGGCAACTGTCAGGAAAGTGTCAGGAATGACATGCAAGACTGTAAGAATGTGAAACCACTTCGAGTTCTTAAATCTCCTATTTCCTTTTCTTTACTACCATATTTGAAAACATCTCCTAATAAAGCATGATTTTCTCCTGTATTAACAGTGGCAAGAATTATTATGGCATCACATCACTGCCTCACCTACAAGAATGGATGGAGTAGCAATTGCAGCACAGTAGCAATTTTAAATGTCTAGTTTTAGAAAAAAACCCAACACCATTAATACTGTCAAGGCAATTTTAGAAAAACATAGAAACTTGCGCTGTTGATGATTTTGCAGTGTCTAGTAAAAGTCTCAAGAGAAAGTTATAGATTTAAAAGTAACTTTGAAAGCAACAAATAAGATTAAAAAATTAAAAGTTTCTGATACAGAACCTGCCAGAGAAACACAAGCATTAAGAAGGATGAAAACAGTTCAAAGGCACCTACACCCATCATGGTACTGACTGAAAAAAAGGGAAATACCCCAGGTTGTCTTCACAGAGAATGGAAAGGATGGAACACTCTCTGTTGCACTGTATGGAAAATGTATCTCACGTACAATAGTACTAGATGATGAAGAACTTCAGTAGCAATATAAACCCACAAACTAATGATACATTAGCTTTACACTAATACAATTTGCTACTTGCATTTTAAATAAATCTCTAGTTTTGCTGACTATATAAACGAGTCTTTTTGCAAGGCTCTGGTTTTCCGTAAGTATCCTGTCTTAAAATATCCATAGTGAGAGAAGAGGCAATATTAAATACCTCAGCTGATGGCGGCTTTTAAAATCCCAGAAAATTTATTTTCAACACAACCTGTGTTTCAGAACACACCACGTATGTTTTTAGTAACAATACACAGTGTGAGACTGATTCACAGGTAGTAAAACTTCAAATTAAAATCTCACTTGAATCTCCCAGTTATAAACTAAATAGTTCCTTTCCAATATTAGCTAGTGGACAGAAGAGAGAAAGACCTAGCACTGGCCTAACACTGGGGAGGCTGAAACTGTTCCATGCTTTTTGTACCTTATTAGAGTAAATGGATCATAGAATCATGGAATGGTTTGGGTTGGAAGGGACCTTTAAAGATCATCTAGTCCAGCCTCCCAAAGATGACAGCATCTCTTTTGTACCTCACAGGTACATTCAGCAAGCAACTGCCTCAAGCACTTGGAGGTGACAAGGCCCAGGTAAGCACCGCTCAGGTTCCCACACCAGCAGACAGGGATGTGCTGAGGGTTCCCTGGACACCTACAGCCTACAAAGGGAGAGGGGAGCAACCTGCAGGGAGCTTCAGGCACCTGAACACAACCTGTGTGACTGTAATACCACTGCTGTGAGGTGGAGAAAACCCAAAGAACCAAGCTGAAAACCCCGTGAGCAAGTGTATAAAGGTTTTACCTGCGGGCTCCAAACGGTGACATCATTGTCATACTGGTTGCGAAACTGGAATGAACAAAATAAAACTCATTAGTATCCCTAATAAGCTAACAGAAGGAGTGTTCCCCAAGGAACTCCTGGTTATTGCCACAGAATCCCAGCATTACAGAATCACAGAATCAAAAAGGTTGGAAAAGATCTCTTATACATCGAGTCCAATCTATGACCGAACACCACCTTGTGAACCAGACCACGGCACTGAGTGCCACGCCCAGTCGTTCCCTAAGCACCTTCAGGGATGGTGACTCCACCACCTCCCTGGGCAGCCCATTCCAATAATCATCCTTTTTGTGAACAGGTTCTTACTTTGTTATATTCCTCTTGTCAAACTGTTAGTTGGAAAGGACCTCTGGAGATCATCCAGTCTAACCCTGCCTGCCAAGGAAGGGAAGCCTGGAGCAGGTGACACAGGAGCTCATTCAGGTGGGTTTGAATGTCGCCAGAGAGGGAAGGAGACTCCACGACCTCCCCGGGCAGCCTGTTCCAGGGCTCCGCCACCCTCCGTGTAAAGAAGTTTTTCCTCACGTTGAGGTGAAACTTCTTTTGTGTCAGCTTATGAACATTGTTTCTCATCCTGTCCCGGGACACCACTGAAAAGAGTCTGGCACCCTCCTCTTAGCCTGCCTTTGAGATATATGTGTGCATTGATGAGATCGCCTCTCAGTCTTCTCTCCCGCAGACTGAACAGGCCCAGCTCCCGCAATCTCCTCATCACAGAGACGCTCCAGACCCCCGGAGAGATATTTGCACGGATCCTCACAAGGCCTCGGAAGTATTTCTCTCAAGACCGAAGCAGGGCCCGCTCCCTGCTCGCACTTACTTTCACGCCGGCAGCCAGGCCCAGTCCCGCCCGCGGCCCCGCGTGGCCCGGGAACTGCTTACTCACGGGCCCGCTCCCTCCCGCCCT
>WEIT01012231.1:0-13968 GCA_013389985.1 Dryoscopus gambensis | reverse complement strand
CCTTGGCTTCTATGCCTGGTCCATGGAAGGATGCAGTGATGGGCCAAAAGGGCTCTAAATTAATTCCAGACCACCTTGGTATAACCCTGCCTTGAATGTAGTGAGTGAGTATCTAAAAACCTCTGTATTAGCTATTAACATATCACTATAGAGTCACACTGTGGAGTCACACATCTGCAAATCTGGTTTTGATTTTAAGAAGTATATATCAAATAAATTTGTGACTACAGATGTCTCATTCACAACAGATTCCATGGCATGAAAATATTTTGGGCTGTGTTTATCACATCATTAAGCAAATGGGAATAATAATTATTCAGACAAAAGTTGTTGCCAAATGGAAGGTTTCATACTTGGGAGCAGGGAAATTAAAAAGAAAAAATAATAAAAAAAGAGAATAGACTGTGAAATCAGAAGATCATTCTTGCATTTATATAGACCCTTTCAACTGTGTTATAATACTTAATGAACACAGGAAGATATTTTCCAGGTTGGGAATACGTGCCTTAGGATTTTGAAGGGACCAGTGGTAGAGGCTATCCATTTTTTGTTACGCAATTTGAAATGCATTATGGCAATACAACTACCAGAAAGCCCTGGACACCTTCTTGCGTCACAGTAAGCAGTGAATATGAATGGATTTGTATTTCTTTTTGTATTGCACAAAATCACGAGTGAGAATCACAAAATAATCTCCTTTCAAACAAAACGCTCCTTTTATCAAATTCTGTATTCTCACTATTACCTTTGTGCAATACTCAGTATGTGTTATTTAGATTAGTTTCAGACAAAATACTCTTCTTACCACTAAAGCAAAACATTAAGTTAATTTGTTTAGGATCTTACCCAGAAAAAACACTTATACAATGTAATTTAAAGTATTCCCTGGTGCTGCCTCCCTATCAATAATTACCAAGCTTCACCCGGGTATGTAGCTTGCTCTTTCATATTGTAGCTTCCTACTCAAGTGACATCACTATGTATTTCTAATGCAAATCAGAGTCATGAAACATTTCTTCAGAATATATTCGACCTGCATTTTAAATTCCAATTTCAGAGTTACACACTTTACAGCGTTACCAATGGGTTTTTTTGACTGACTTACTTCAGTATAGCCACAGTTTTACTTAGATCTTGAACATGTAGCCAGTACTGCTAAATTTAAATCGAATTGAGAGAGTATTTAAAATATATTTTATTTCTGCTTTTATTGATAGCTGACAGTTATAAGATTAAATCTTCAAATTCAGTGTCATAGCATCTGCCTAGTGAGTTTAAAGGATTAATCTAGATACTGAGTATCACCCTCCAACAATATATTTGTGAATGGTCGTCTGGGTTTTGGCCTAAATCTGATTAGCCTCAAAGAAGGAGAGAAATTTAAAAATATGTCAGGAATTGACACTACAACAACTTCATTATGCACAAATTTTATTTTTACAAAGTTTTTAATAACACGGATTGTGCAACTGTAGTATGCCAGTAAAATGACAGCAGTACTTCATTCTTTGGAGGGGTTTACCTCTCCTTTAGCATACTTCTGAGCACTGGCTAAGAATTGAACAACTCTTCTGGTTTCTAGCCAGGGATGAACTCATTATACACTCACTTCTGCAAAGTGAAGCGAATGTGAATTTCAGAGAATGTTTCTCAGCTCAGGAAATGCCATTTCTTAATCTGCACTGCTGCATAAGCATTATCACCATTTTAAGGTCTTTTCTTGAACTAGTTGATAACTTTTTAAACATATATCTATGTTTGCATGCGTTCTTCCACACTTTTTCTTTCTTAATGCATACTCTTCCAAGATTAGGCTGGATTATGAAGGATCTGTGATGAATATTCACAAGTACTTCAAAGCTCAAGTGACATTTCTGACCACTCCAAAGTGTTGAGAGACAGAGGAAACTACTATGATATTCAGAACCTACTCGAAAACTAGCAGATAAAGGAGAAAAATATATTAACAAACCCTTCAAGATACAATTACTATTGTAGCAACAAAACCAAGGAAGGTGCTAGCCTGGAAGTGCAGAGCTGAAAGAGCAGTCAAATAGAGTGAGCAGACAGAGGAATACAGCATCATCCAGGAAATAAAGCAGAATTCCTGACAATAGGACACGGAAAAGAAAATAGTCTTTCCTGTGCGTCACATAGAAAATTAAGTCTACTTGGCCAAATACATTTGGATTTTACTTGTTCTTTTAATTACAGTATTTCTCTGAAGGAAAAAACCCCAACATTCTAGGCAGTTAAAAAAAAAAATAACAGACATGAATGCAGTTGTCTCCTTTAACAATTGATTACAGGAGTCTGGAAGCCACTCTGGAGTAAAGAAACTGGCATTTCCTATTCACATCCACGGGAAGAATCGGTCTTGGTTAACCACATTCCTGCAGAAAAGTCTCAAGAACATTGGCATGGACTTCCTGCATGTGATATGGGTGCTTGACTGACCTAATCTGTTTTCCAGCTCATTCAAGAACCCAGGCAGATTGCTAGCAAATGTGTCTGATACCTGATATATTTACTTCTGGAGAGGACAGCATACCTCCTTCCCATCTCAAGTCTCTCAGGCACAACTTCTAGCCAAGAAAGCAAGAGTCTGCTACAAAGACCAGGGAGAATGGGTAGTTAGAAGAACATTGTAATAATAAAGTTCCTCGGACTCATCCATAAAGTTTATACTTTAAAAAGAGGGCAAAACTTGACTAAACAACAAAGTAGAAAAGTTAGTTATTTCCTACCACTCCTGCTTACTTCTGGTAGGATGTTCAAGAACACAAGTATCCTTTGGAAAGGATACTCGAGAATCTCTTTCTTTATTATGGCTTTATTCTCCCTCAAAACACAGAAGCCATGAAAATTGCCTAAAAAAGAAGGGGGGGCGGGGGGGTGAAAGCACAGACTGCTGTCCCTGCTGTGTCAAGTGAGGCTTGCAGGATTGTTCTAGATGATATATGACCCTCAATAATTGGAGTGTCAAACTTCTGGCAAAAATCTTTAGGCAGTAATCTGATAAAGGTCACCAGATGGTCAAAGATGGCGTGGATATAGTCTGAGAAGCCCACACGGTAGTTCCAAATGTGGAACTGAAATGAGGCTGAAGAGTCCAGTCTTTTATGGAGCACAAGTAACTCCTGAGTTTTTAGAGAAGTAGCCTTAGAAAGAACTTATGATGCACTGAGGGGAGCTGAAGATGTTGATCACAGGGAGGTCTTTTCTTTAAAAGTCCATGATAACATGGCAATAGCCTGTGTTAGGGCTCTCTGGAAAACAAGGTGGTGTCACGTTGCCGGTCTGACAAGCTCCAATTGCCACAGTGGTCATGCAGCTGACACACTACTGAGGTCTCATTCAGGAATCAGAGGGTCCCAGTTACGGGGTTTTGCTTTTTCCCATTCTGAATGAAACAGAAGGATCGGAAGCAATTCTCTCGTGGTGTTGGTGGGATAACAAGGTATTTTGATATTTGGCCCTGAAGAACCCAAAAACCTAATTAATGAATGCTCCTGATGCTAGTGCTAATTATCTCAGTGGGTATAAATTTGCCAAGGAATATTGACTATCAGTGTAAAGGAAATGATTATCTGAGATTAGGAAACAGTTGCCAAGATCAATACACCTCTCAAGACCCCAGAGCAGAACCCAAACAAAGTTAAAAATGCTAGCAGTAGCCAAAACCCTCTTAGCTGTAAGAAAACTGAAAAAGTTTCCAGGTTGGGAGCCAACATTCCACAATGTATGAAATAAGGGATCACTTTGATTCAGTGGACATTTAAGAGTAATTTTTGGAAATAGGTTTGTGCTTATTGTCCCATTGTCATTATGCAGGGGGTCCTCTCCTGCTGCCATCAGTAAGATTATCTGGCCTGGAGCACTGGTACAGATAAGGCCCTCAGGGTGAACAGAAACAGATAAGCTGATAAAAAGAATATGGAATCTTTGCCTTATTCAAAATGTCTTTAGCTTACTCTTAATCATCAAGAAAGCTCTTTAAGTCCTATAGGCTATCAGTATGGAAAAACGAGGTGAAAAGGAGGGGGGGGGACAAAGTGGGGAAGACGGAAAAAACAGATGGCAGATTTCTTATCAGAAGAAAGAGCTTTTGACTCTTGGAACATATTGTTTGCATTCCATATCTAAAATTTTTACATTTGTATTTGTGAACTATTCCTGGTGATTAAGCAATTAACAATACATGGCAAGTACCCCATTCTACTGGTTAAGGTTCATGTAAGTTAAACTTCTGCAGGTCATTTTGTCATTTAATACAGACTTTTCAAGTAACTTGTAAAGCTTGGCCTGACTTCACAAACATCTTCTAAACCATCATGTCCATTTATTAAAATAGTTTATCGTGTTTCAGGTTAATACAAACCAAAACCAAATGTGCTTGTGGATACTGCTGTGGCAACTGGAACTTTATTACCTTACACATAGTAATCTATTATATACTCATTTCACTTATGTCCCAAGCCAATATATTCCCGTATCTACCATAAAAACAAAGGCTTTTAGCTAGATCTCTCGGAAGCCTGTTTATAGATAATTATTGTCTAAAGCCTGAGTATAAAAAATACATAATTAAGCAGTAGCCCTGCCTATCCTCTCTAAGGCCTTTTTACTTTGCTAGGCAGTAAAGAATCAGACCTCTTAGCTCAAAAGCTGAAACTTACTTATTTTAATTGACACACCAGATTTTACAGCAATATATTTTACAGCAATACAACATTTTCCTGTTCAGAAATATGCTAATTTCACCGTTAGATTTGGTACAGGCCTATTTGTGTAGGAGACCTGGCTGAGAAGGTAGCTAAATAGGATACATCTCAGGATTTCAATTAACACTGTAACTGTCTCATGTACATTTTAACAACTCCTAAACTATTGAGTCTGCAAAATTGTTATCTTTTTTTTTCTTCTAATATATCAGAAAGCATTAGAAATTTAACTAAACTTTTCCTTAAAACCAGAATGCTGTTTTCCTACTTCCCTCCACTCCTTTCAGAACTCACATAAAAAATGCATCAGTCATGGAAAGGGGACATGGTAACAGCTAAAAGCAAAACTCAATTTATGTGTAGCTAATGTATTCCTCATTTTCAGCACTAAAGAAAGCAAATATGCCAAATATGTAATATTTTAATGATCAGAACTACTTAAACAACATCACAGTAAGAAACCAAGGCCAAAACTGAAGATTGTAAAATCTTGTTTAGACTCAAACTTTAACAGTACCACCTGACATGTGATGTTCACTTTTTCATATAAAAGTGTCTCAGAATTAACAGCAGCAATTTGAATATATGATGTAAGCAACTTCATCTAAAGTCTGTCACTCAGCTGCTTTGATATCTGGGTAACCTCCTGGTACACAGCTTTTCTGTAATTTTCAGACATCAGATAATGAAAGTAGTGTGTAGTATTTCAAATCCCAAAGATTGCATACATCTAGGAGACCTACATTTAGGAAACTGCTACGTTTCAATAAGCCTTACAGTAATTAAGTACTAAATACCAAAGTGGCTAGGAATCACAAACTTTCAAACTGTTACCAAGCACACACTGGTACTAAGCAGTTATTATTATGGATTTTAGTCTTTCTAATTAATAGCAGTGACAGAGAAACAAATTACAAACCAGCAACTTTTACAAATCAGTAAGTAAACAATAATAATACATGTATGTATTCGTTTCATACATACGTGAAATGAAGGTTCATGTTCAGTTACTAACTGTATGGTTTGTTCACTATGCTTTTCTCTCTAGCGATATATTGGCATAATACAATATTAGTGTTTAATAAACATTCTAATTGTAGTAAATATGACATTTTTAATGTGGTAGTAAAAGTACTCAAGTAAACACAGCACTGCAGTTTGTTGGAGGTCAGTGCTAGTGAATACTGTATCAGTGAAATTTACTATGCGATGTCTATTGCTCTGGAACAAATATTTGAATGTTGACTAAATAAAAACATCTGTAACTCATTTCATGGTCAGTGTTGTGCTAGCAGTTATAAGAAAATAAGATGTATGTGTTTCATGTAACTTGCAATTGATATAGTATTTTTTCCAAATGTAAATAAAATTCCATCAAGTTTGAAGTAGACAGATTTTCAGGTTACAAAAAAACCTTGAGACAGTTTTTTCCATGTTTTCATAAAATCTTACGTAATCACAGAATCAATTAGATTGGAAAGGGCCTCTGAGACTTTGAAGTCCAACTTTTGACTGATCACCACCTTGTCAACTAGACCATGGCACTGAGTGCCACATCCAATCATTTCTTGAACACCACCAAGGATGGTGACTCCACCACCTCCCTGGACAGCCTGTTGCAATGTTTAACAGGCCTTTCAGTGAAGAAATTCTTCCTGATGTCCAACCTGAACCTCCTCTGGTACAGTTTTAAGACTGTGTCCTCTCACCCTGTCACTGGTTGTCTGGGAGAAGAGGCTGAGCCCCACCTGGCTACAACCTCCTTTCAGGGAGTTGTAGAGAGGGATTAGGTCACTCAGAATTTAGCAATCACAAGAGGAAACATTATGGAATGGTGTAAATGATATTGTGAGCACATGACAAATAGGAACTCAGTTAATGATATAAACTGAAACACAGTTCTTGGCTCATGCAGTGTTTGAGTTTCTTAAATTAAGCATCAGTCATTGCTAGCTCATTACTACTAATTGAGCGTAAGTGCAAAGATATCATAATGTCAACTTCTGGGTTTCCCTAATCAGCTCTGGTAAAAACCCATAGCTGTGTCCAGTTTGCTTCCTTTCAAGGTCCTTTCCTCAAAGGTTGTTTTAAATTCAAATACAAAAACTCCCAAGCAACGGAAGAACCCTTCTAAATGTGTTGCTTTTGCTATTGCAGGTCAATTGTTACTCTTTTCATTGCAAGAAAGATCCAGCAGGTGCACATGGCTGATTGTTTCTACATCATTACTTTGTACACCAGCATGCTGGGCTCATTTTAGCTGTAAATAAGCATATAAAATTTAATCAACAGGAGTTAATACCTTGCATTATCTAGATTTAGAACTGTAAAATTTCCATATCATACCCTCATTTTTACTTATGTTGTCAGTCCAAAAAATTTGTTAAAAATTTTCCAAGAAATCCTACTTATTAAAAATATCACCTGACAAAAATCCACATCTTGGAAATATTGAAACACATTGGACTTGGATTTCCACATCCAAGCCTTCCTCCTCCTGTTACTGTAACATCATGCATTAGGGTGATAAGCACTAGTTTTGAGCACAAAAATAGCTGAGTTAAATGATCCAGTCACTTTCTCGTTACTTGATCTTGTGACACTGCTTTACCTCCATTTATTTGCCTTTGACAACTAAATACACTGGGATTATTTACAAACATTGAGCATGCAAAAGCAGCAATGCTATCAGAACTACTAAAATATTTCACTCGGTGTGCAGCTTCTCATGGGGCAAATGCTGAGTTGTCTTAATGGGTACTGCTTTTAAGAAACTGTGGTTCACAGAATTGAAAGGGAACCACAAGGATCAAAGTCCAGCTCCTGGCCCTGCACAGGACACCCCAGGAGTCACACCATGTGCCTGAGAGCGTCGTCCAAATGCTTCTTGAGCTCAGTCAGGCTGAAGCTGTGACCACTGCCCTGGGGAGCCTGTTCCAGTGCCCACCCACCCTCTGGGTGAGGAACCTTTTCCTGATATCCAACCTAAACCTCCCCTGGCACAGCTTCATGAATGAATGGCCAACAGGAGCTTCAGCTAAGATGCTTGGAGCAGGCTGACAAATAACTGCGATTGTACACAGTATTGATTACAAATGCTAAGCAATCCTGTTGCATTACATAAGGAATGAAAGTGACTTTTAGCTACAAAAGTAGACTTAAATAGGAACGATTATTGAGCCAAGTTGTTTGAAACTGGAACACTTTCACTGTGTGTGATGGCTTCCTGAACAACATAGAAGGCTCAGGTTATGTGTGATGAACAACTTGGTCTCGACAGGTAATAAAAATAAAATTAACCTAAGAAATGCAGGTGCTGTGCTTAGGTTTTAGAGGACATATATAAACCACATAAATTTATCATTTTAAAACCAGACAATTTCTGTCTCCTACTGCAATTTATTCCTGTCTGCTTTTTAACTCAGATGAATTCCTTCTGTGATTAGAATGACAAAATACTTCCACATTAATGAGCTAATTAGCTTAATTGCATAATTTTGCTGTTTTTAAAATCTCATGTGGAATCTCTAGCAGATATAATTACTAAGTCACAATTACAGGATTCTGTTATATTTCTCCTTCTTTGGAACATGTTTTGTTTGGAGATTTGCTTACATAGACTGTCTTGTTAGACTTTTGTTGCTTTGAATGCTAAAAAAAAATTAATCTCCAAACAATGGAGATGAGAAGGCTTAAGAGTCTAGATTTTTTTCATTCAAGAGGTAAGACACTGTACATATTTCCACTATTATTCAGACATCTGCAGCCTGATACTTCAAGTTGAAGGTTCCAGTTTTATTGAACTATGAACAAAACAATTAGTGACTACATTTATGCTATTTTCTTCAAGGTCCAAGCTTTTCCAGTACTTACCATATGAAAGCATTAAAGTCTGATCAATTTCTAAATACATTAAGGCCTGTAAGATTTTCATGCACAAAACTGAATGGAATAATACAGCCAAGCAAAACAATTGAGATTATACTCAAGCATGTACTGAAACAGGCCAGACCTTGAAGAGGTATAATTCAGCAGATTTCTTTACTGGGTTATTTTATGCCTGCTGACAATATAATGCAATTTTAGCAATTTAACAGAATTTAAACAAATGTTAATTAACAAGGACCTGTCTTACTGATTTAAGGTCAATAAAATGGGTATCCTAAAGACCTGGCAATGAGGGAAGCTCACTGAAAGACTCAGCTCATTTATTTCTCCTCTCTCCCTCCCAGTAAATGACCTGATTCAGACTGATTTAGATCTTTTTCAGAATATATTTATGCATCTGATGCTCATGTGTTAAGTCAGACTTCTCTGAAAAATCAAACCACCTCCCTAGTTAGATTTAATCTTTACCTCTATTAATAAGCAGAGTCCATAAAATGCCTCTATTTCAATTCAAGACAGAAATTTCAATTAGCAAGTTAAGGACTGAATTGACATTGAAATATTAGTATGTGTTCTTAAGTTTAATGCTATTTCACTGAAGGTGCAGATTTTGTAATAAAACATGATTCAACATAAAATAAACTTTTTATAGAAATGCTACATATGAAGATAGTAACTTACCTTCTGTTTTATTATTAACCTCCAATTTCACTTGTAATATAGGATGACAAACTGTATTTGAATAATCAGGTAAAAAAGTGAAATCTGGTAATATTTGATGAATTCCTACATTTTTATTGTTGACCCCCCCAACTATACCACTATTCTTTAAATAAGCTCATGTAAAAAAATAGTACTATATATAATTACACAATTCTCAAGTATCTTAAAGCCAGAACTTTGACAGCTATTTGTTGAATGTGATAGCCCATTATCTTTACTTTTGCTAGGATATAAACATCCAAATTCATGGTGCCTTGGAAAAAAAATTGCCAAAGAGATCTGAATTTATTTAAATGTGTAATTTCTGAAAAAAAACCAATATTTTTTTAAAATTTATATATTGCATAAAAATGATGTTTTAAAAAGTTAATGCAATTCCATGAAAACTTTCCAGAAAGCCAATGAGAAGTGTTAAGGAACATGCAGATAATGTGTGGTCTAACTGCTGAAATCACATCAGCATCAATAGATTCTGTTTGTAAAACATTAAAAAATAATTGTTGACACTTTCACCTTCAAAATGAGAGCCTGGGTATGATCAAAACACATTTCAGCCATAGAGGTGCGCATCATTATGAGCTTATCTGGAGTTGCACATGTTGGTCCATTTCCAAAGAGTCACCGTTTGTTCAGATGAGGAGGATGATCCCCTAGATTTAAAAAATAAAATAGTGGAAGCATCTGGATATAGTACCAAAAACCAACATGCTGCTGCTTCTTTTTATAAAAATAAAAATATGGGCACAGGAAAGATTTTTGTCCTTTAGTTTCTGAAGAGAGTTAGTGTTTAATTAACTCGATACAGTATTTCTGCTATTCACTGATAGTTTGTCAAAAATCACCTCATGGACATTTTCCTTCACTAGAAATGGAAAATCTCATCTAACTATGGCCTTCCACAGCAACTCCATCTTTCCAGTGCTATCACCCATGCTTTTTAAACTGACGAGCACTACATCCATTAAAGACAACTTATCATGCAAGAAGCAACTGACTTTTCATTACTCCTTCCCAGTTTTCTTTCCCATGGGTCTGCTTTTGACAAATTCAACCAGAAGATGTACTTCGTAGTAACTTGGTCATTGCTGCCACATGATGAAGATCAAAATGTTGTAACTTACTTGGAAAGTAACTGTTTTGCTTAATGTGGAGTGCAACTGAATCTCTCTTTGCCACCCTTGGGCATGATAAACAGATTAACGGCACCTAATTGCAAGAATACTGACACCATGCATAGTGAGTACACTTGCACAAGAAGCCTCTTCCACCAGTATATTTTTAATTCCTCCAGCTGACTGCATTTTGCCATCTCCTTCAGGAGCTTTTTCCCATTATGTTTGGTTGCCTGCAAACCACCACAGCTCTCTCTGTCTTCAGCACTGCAGACATACAAACACCTTAGCAGCTGATGTAGGCTGCATTTAAAAGAGATCACATAGCACATGGAAAAGCAGGAGATGATCCAAGCAGTTCCAGTTGCTGGCTGCAGCACATGTGCCTACAGAGTAACGGCAGTGATTGCCACGACATGAACTTAAAAATATAAGGCATGATGCTGGTGTTTCTCCCAACATTCATCTTTGGTCAAAACTTTTGATTTCCCTAAATGAGTCACACTTGCATGGTTTTCTGGAGGCTTAATACTTCTTTAGTTTGTTGTTTGCTTGGGGTGTTTTTGCTAACTGGTTATGTTGTAATAATGCCATTTCTTTATTTATTCAAGCATCTGATGCACAACTGATAAAAAAGTTGAGGTGCACATAGAAAATTACTGCCTGTGTAATCCTAACTGTCTAAATTAATTGACAAATTAATTTCTCAAACTCTAGTATTCAAAGAAAATCTTGTTCAAAACATGGTATTTGCCCATCAAATTCCTAATGGATATAAATGAAAGAAAAGCAGAAAAAGCAGTAACTTATGAACTCAGAGCTTGTACACAAAATAAGTCCTCTCTTCCCTCCTTCTTTTCCTATGCTCTACACCTCACCAATTCTACTACCAATAGTCAGGTAGTAGAATATTATTCCCTGAACAAGGCATCAATTTACTGATTCTTCGATCATACACAAGACTTTCTACACAAATGATCCCAGATTATGATGAGAAAGCCAAAAAAAGAGGCTCTAGAAAGCACTGATGTGTCTCATAATTTCCTGGAGTGTTACTCTGTGAAAGTTTCCAAATTAGGTACCAAACTGATAATTTCTTTCCCCATGAAAAAAGGTCAAGGACTACAGTCAGGGCACGTTTATATACAATAACAGTTAGATCTGATTGTTATTAACTTGGTGCATAACAGCATGAAATGCTTGAAAAGAAACTTTAAGGAGGACTTCCTAGATTTTAAGTAACACTTCTGTGCTGATACAGAAGAAAGCAGAAAAAAGGTTTTATGAAGTGAAGAGCTGGGCAACTCTGTCCAAAGTTATCAAAAAGATGCAAAAGTTTTCCACATGGTGAGAAACTGACTGGAATGGCTGCACTACATTAGGAAGGAATAAGCGAATCTCTGTATTTCATGTGTCTGACGAACAGGAGGAAAAAAAGGCACTTTGAGGTGAAAACGACAGCAATTTTTAACAGAGCTGAACCCTATGCATACCAAGATTACAGAACACTGGCAAAAAATAAATAAAATTGGGTAGTACGAACAGAAGGAAATTATTAAAGCTTAGAAATATTAAAATGGATATGGTAATATTTAGACAGGTTCTAGAAGTGTGGGTCAAAAGAAATAAGCTGAAGAGGATGCCAAGATTACAGCCTTCCGTGAAGAGAGTCATGGCTATATTATCTGGTTTTTTTTAGTTATTCTACACTGGAACAGAGAATAGATAATGCAAAAATAAGTCAGTATTTTGAAATATAGATAAATTTTCATTTAGAAATTACGAAATAGAAACTGAAGATATTTGTTTGTGCATGGAGGCCATAATATCATTAGCCATTGTTACACAGATGCAGGTAGTCTATCATATGGTACCTTAGGTACTAACCAGTTCCAGCAGTGGCAGGAGGTCCAGCAGGGCCAAGGGCGGGGTCCTGCCCTTTGGCCACAAGAACCTCCTGCAGCTCCAGGCCACTCCATCCTTCCCTGTGTGCGGCTCCAGCTCCCTCCTGTGCCAGGGGCATTTGCTCCAGCTGGTGCTGCCAGCAAGGCCTGGGGCATATCCCTGCCATTGCTGGGCAGCCTCAAGTAGGGCTCCCCTTCACTGAGCACCATTGCTGTCTCTCGGCGAGGACTGAACTCCAACTCCCAAGATCTCTGGGAAAGCCAAGAATAAGGATAAGCAACCCCTTGGAATGGCCAGAAAGTTGAGCAGCACGCACGGGCACAGCCTCTTCTCCTGCCTACAGGGACCTTAATGACGAGGCAGTGCCAGCCTTCTCAGAGATGGGCAAGGACAAGAGAGAGCAGATGCCAACAAGGATTTTAAGCTGTGCCAAGGGACATTTGGGTTGGACATTAGGAAAAACTTTTGCCCAGAGAGGGGTGGTAGACATTGGAATGGGCTGCCCAGTGCAGTAGTGGAATCCCCACTGTGGGAGGTGTTCGAGGAAAGCGTGGGCGTGGCACTCATTGCTCTGCTGGAATTTCCACTGTGGGGGGATTGGTATGATCTCACATAAGGGCTCTTACAAGCCAATTGATTCTGTGAGTCTGTGACATCACAGCCCCTGGGGCCAGTGCGGTGGCTGGGAACTGTCCCCCGCCTGCTGCCGTGCCCAGAGCGCGAGCAGAAGTCAGCGCGGACGGATGGCCAGAGCATGTGCTGAGGTGGCAGCTCGACCCACAGCAGCACCACAGCTGGCCACGGCTCCTCATGGCTTCTGCATGTTTACGGGCTTCTGATGCTGGTCCGTCCTCTCGGCCCTTCCAGCCGTCCTGAGGGGAACATGGGCACCACAGGTGAGTCTACCAAGGACATGGAGCAGCAGGACGTGGCTGCTGAGAAGACCCCCTTGTTGGTCATGGTTGCAGTTTCTTTGGCCGGCTTAGTCCTGGAGCTGCTGCTGACGGGAATTGTCCTCAGATGGTGCCTTGGCAGAAGGCTCTGGAGACGCTGGGGAGAGGTGAGGGAGGGGGGTCAGGCAGGTGGGATGGGGACAGGGGCTGGGGTGAAACAAGGCCTTGGGCCACGCCTGTGATGGGCAAGGCATGAGAGCCACCATGGCGGAGAAAAGCTGGGCAGATCCCAAGGGCCCTGGGCCTTTTGGGCAGGCCTTTGCCCAAGGCCCCGAGGCAGAGGGGGGAGGATCAGGCCCAGGGAGGGTGATCCCTGGTGATCCCTGATCCCTGGTGACACAAGGCTGAGCCGGCTGGAAGCCCTCTTCCTGCAGCTTCTGCCTGGGGCAGCCCAGCCAGGCCGGAGTCTATCCTGGGCTGTCCAAAGGCATCCCAAGAGGGCTCAGCCTCGCTCACTCCCTGTGCTGTGTCTTGCTGGAGAAGCACGAGAGCCCCTCGGTCTCTGCAGGGCTGTGCTGCTGCGGGGGACGCGGCTGCTGCAAGGAGCTGCTGCAGCTGCTGAGGCACAGCCGTGCCCTGATGCTGCTGTGCCTGTGCTACAGCTCTGTGCAGAGGCCCAGGCAGAAGACAGCAGCAGAAAGGGGCATTTGGAAGAGGAGGAGA
>WEIT01012230.1:7620-32902 GCA_013389985.1 Dryoscopus gambensis | reverse complement strand
CCTTCTTTAATGAGACAGTGGTGCCACAGATAAAGTAGAGGAATGAGCATCTCCTCATGCTAAATATTGACTATGGACATTGTCAATAATTCAAATGCAAAAGGTTAGAGCAGCCCTGTCCTGCTTGACTGGTGATGCCACAACTGAAATACTTCCGTTGAATGGAGAGTGTTTCATCGCTCCATAAAATAAGTGCCAAGCTCCAGATGAGCACATTCTCATCACCAGATTTTCAGGGAACAGTTTAATACTCTGCCACTGTGGGCAAGTCCATCTCACTACACTTTAGGAGTGTGATTCAGCTCTGGAATCTGACATATGCTTTTAAGTGCCTACGCGGCAAGTGACTGCTATGTGATCTACATTTCTCTGCTCCCACTGTAGTCAAAGGATGTAGAAAAAAGTTCAGCAGACCAAATGCAGGTGTTTAATTTAGACTGAGTTGGATACCTCTCTAGGCCCTACTGTTGATTAGATCATCACCCAAACTATAGTTCTTATGATATGTGCTATAATACAAATGCCTAAATTTTAGATATCTCAATCTATAAATTAATTTTATTCCAGACATACAGCTGAGAATCTCTTTGCTACAGAACATATGATTTATTTGACCTATTTTCAGAATTTACAGCAGTTTGCAAAGCTCATGCTCTGTTTCCTTATGTGCATTTCCTCAGTTACTTTAAATATGTCCTTAAAAGTTACATTCTCAGCTGGAACAAGCATGAGTGGAAGGAGTTTCCCAAACCATGCACTTGGGTTATATGCATCTCCAGGAAATGCCTCTCTGCCTTTCACATTCTGACCTGAGCACATCATTAGTGCTCTACAGACATTTAGCTTCAAAATCATGGTTCAAATCATTTCTAGAAAATGATAGATCAAATACTATCTTTCTTACCTGACTCAGACAGTATTTCACTGGTTTCACAAGAAGTAAAAATAATGTAAGGAGAAAAACGGTGCACACCTGGAGATGCCTAATGGAGTGACATTACTCCAGTACTACTAAAATGCCAGAGGAATGGCCTCCCCATTCAGGAAAATCCATTTCTCTATGGTTTTGCTTCCTTGCAATCTTTAGTAGCCTTCTATTTCTGGAAATACGAAAGATGGTACTGCTTAGCAAATCAAATATCTAGCTTCAGTAGTACAGAGCTGCCATCCACATATGTGTTAGATTTTTCTCCTCTAAATGAACACAAAACAGAAAAACAAGTGCTTCATGGGTGAAGCATCCCTTTCACTAGCCTTTTCTTCTCAGGAGTCTGGATGGTTCTCCAGTTTTATGAGAGTGATCAAGGGAACACAAAGTCTGAGCAGCTGCATAACCAAATGAAAAATTTCACAGATGTTTCCTCTGGAAACATTCTTGGTTCTGGATTATTCAAATGTCCCTTGCTAGCTGGGGCAAACTATGAACTTTCTTTCATAATGCCTAGCCTGTGTTCTTTCAAGATGGGTTTCTAGTTACATAGCTGTCCGGTATGGTGACAGACCCAAGAGACTGTCTCCTCTCCTCAAGCCCATATCCCTTCAGAGATGTCAAAGGACAGGCTGAGAGAACTCTCATATTGATAACAGAAGAAGAGCACTCCTTCTTCATTTTGCACATTGGTGCCTTTGCAGACCAGACAGCTGGCAGACAGATGCCCATACTTTTATTGCCTGTAAAAGGAAATGACAAGATAACGTTGCATTGGCTGGTTTTGCTATTGTTACTTGGAAAAGTTTAACAGATGCAGGAAGATTGACTTGAATGACCTTCTGGCTTCATCAGTGTACTGTCCAGTTTAATGATTAATATTAATACAACATTACTGAAGTTCAGAGTGGAGATTATGAAAAGGTTATTCCCTGAGAGGGTGGTTGATCACAGTAACAGGCTCTCCAGGAAACTGGTCAGGGTACCAAACTTGTCAGAGCTCAGAAAGTGTCTGGACAGTGCTCTAGATCATATGGTTTAATTAGGGAGTCCTGTGAGGAGCAGGAAGTTTGATTTAGTGATCCTTATGGGTCCCTTCCAACTTGAGTGATTCCAGTAATGGTGCACAATAAACTTTTCAGTGCTAGGAAACAGCAGAAATAAGTTTGGCTGCATCATACTGGTTCAGCCTTCCACAAATTTATAAATTAATGGCGACCCAGAAAACATTTCCCATGGACTCCTTGGCTTGCTCTGTGATAAGGATGGAGAAGCTTAGCTAAGAGTAAATATTTTGGTTTTCCTTCACTGCTCACTGTTTGGCTTCAGGCTTTAATTTCAGTGTGCTGTTCTGCAGGGAGAGGAAATTGTTTCTTTATGTGGTTTCCTATGGTGGTCAGCTCTCTAAACTCAATTTTCACACTGTTGCAGGAGGCTGAAGGGTTGGTGCTGTCTTATCTTACAAATAGGCAACAGCAGTGCAACTCAGGGCTTACGGCAATTGCAGATACCACTTCTCGCTGATGCTAGGTCATGATTTTAGTGAGCAATGCTTCTCTATGGCAATACAAGCTATTTGAGAAACTTAGCTTACTGCATGAGCTTCATAGCAGTTTCTAGTTTGCATAGAAAACACGGCCAAAAGGGTTGGCTGTTTCCCTTCCAACAAAACAGTGTGAAGTTTATCTGGAAAACTTTCTTTCTGAAACATTTCAGAGTGTTACATACTCTTAGTCAATCAGATAAATAGTCAGATAATTAGTCAAATAACTGTATTATTACTTCACAGCAAATGTTGACCTGTTTATGAGAAATATGAAGCTCAGGCTGGCTCACAGTCTGTTTCTCAAAGTTATCACAGAAAAAGAAGGTTCTTCATTATTATAACATGAGCAATGAAATAGTCAAGTTCAAGATATTGAAACTGCCTCAGCTTCATCTTGATTAACCATTTTCAAATCAGACCCCATATTGTTTTTTTACCCAAGTGAGTCTTGCATAGCTTGTATAGGATGGCTTACTGACTAGCCAATATAACCTGACCATTCTCTCCCTCACTTATGTCCAACCAAAACCCTCCAATCTTTCTGAGCCTGATCTGGCAGTTCACATAATTATATTCTGTTTTTATTTTCACACCGTTAGCATCATTCGTTTCTTCCCCAAAGGCAGAAAAACTCCTCTGAACTGATGCTGGCCTTGGCCCCAATCCAGAGTCATCACTCTACTTCCTCAACTTTTTTCCCCACCCATCCCCACCCATGACTGGCTGCAAGTTCCTTGCCTAAAACACCTCCTTAAGTAATCTTCCCCAGCCCATTAACTGACCTTCAACACTGGTACTCCAATACCAGGCTTTTATCTATCTGACAACTCTTCTACGATATTATGACTATCAGCAAAAGCAAACATACATAAAAGTACAGGTCATTTGTGTTATTTCGCATTCACTGGCGTTCTCACAGAGAAGGTGTGAATTCAACTATTCTAACACACATTTACGACCTGCCAGCTCTTTGCTTTTCTAAGCACACGAGCTAAGAGTACATACTGCATCTGCAATGTCAACAAGGAGATGCAACGGAACAATGCTAAACATGCAAAAAGGATATGCCAGATATGGCTCTCAACAGAAAGTTGTATTAATTTCTGAATTTAAGGTAATTTTTGTACTGCTCTGAATACTTGTATTGGGTCTGACTGAGGTAAAGCTTACAGCCCTTACAGTGCTGTGCTTTGCATTGGTGGATGGACGGGTGTTGGTAACAGACCAGTGTTTTGGCTACTGCCAAGCAGTGCTGTCCCTCGGACATTCCTTCCCCCACCGAAGGGGATGGAAATGGGAGAGATCCTGGGAGGGAACACAAGCAGGCCAGCTGACCCAAATCCTCCAAAGGGATATTCCATACCATATGACATCAGCTCAGATATATAATCTAAGGAAGAGAGGAGGAATGGTTATGCACGCTGCAGCTCTGCTTCTCAGGAAGTGCCCAAACATCGCTGCTGATAGGAAGTAGAGACTGATTTCTTTTTTTTTCCTCTTTAGCTCTTGCGTGTGCAGATCTCTTCTTCCTTTCTTTTTGCTGTAATAAAACTGCCTTATCTCATTCTGCTGGTTTTTTCCTCCATCTTATTCTCTCACCTTGTGGAGAGAATTCTTCCCCAGTGGGAAAGGGAGAGATAGAGCGATTGAGTGGGCACCTGGTACCCAGCCAGGGTCAGCCCACAAAAATACTGCTGACCATCTGTGCCAGAGTTCACTCCATACTTCCAAAAATTGTTCTGATTACCTGTTACTTTTTAAGGAACTTTTGATTAAAACTATCAATGAAAGGCACTGAAACTTCATTGAGGAATTATTTTGATAATCTGTATAGTTTTAAAAGGGAAAAAACCTCAAGTTGCTAGGAAATACATTTGCCAGCAGTTTATATTTCTCTTTTCTTATCTATAATCAAATTAAAAGTCTTTTTTTATTGTTGTTGTTTAGATTGAAAAAAGTCCTCCTCGCAAATCTTGGCTACTAGCACATACATTCCGGAACTAATGAAAAAATGTCCTGGAAGCCTTGATAATATGTTGGCAGAACACTTCTGTTTTGAAGATGCTGAAAATTGACTTAACTTGTTAGGATTTCTTCTTGTGATGCTGCTTGTTTTCCAAAGGATACAAAAGCAGAATAAGAAGAGTGAGTACCAAGGAACCCTGCATTTGTTGTCAGAGCACACACTCTTGTTATTGCTTTCCTTGTTGTTACTAGTTTTCTTGTTCTATGATGCCTGTCTCTGAGCCAGTGCACTTGACACCACAGAGGATCTTGAAGAGTATTGTCTTGGGGTGACTTTATGCTTTTGTATCCCCTATCACCGCTCTATGCCCAGACATGATTCCAGTGCCTTTCTGTGCCTTTAAAACTGGGTGCAAGAGAGACAAAAAAAACTGAGCGAACTTTTCAAAGCAGTCTGTGTTTCAAGGACACAGAGATTAGCTGTTGCTGCTGCTGAGGAGCAAAGGAAGCACCCTTCCTGCTTTTCACGTTTTTTTCTGGGCTCTGTTTCACTGGAGAGAGAGACAGAAAGTGGATTTTCTGGGATTTTAGTTTCTTTTTTCTTCCCTTCTGGACTTTTTCAGAACACCAGAACCCCACTGGGGGACCTTCCACCGCCTTGGAGGAGGGCCCCCCACGCTGATCCAGCTCCGAGGAGGAGGAGAGAGACCACTCTCACAGAAAGACTCTAAAATCTTTCAGGTTTCCTCTCCATAGAGAGAGCTTTTATTATTTAGCATTATTATTCTTTACCTGTGTGTTTGTTAAATAAATAGTTTTTATTTTCTCTTTCACATTCCTCCAAGGAAAATCTTTTTTTCCCAAACCTGATGGGGGGAGGGACAGCTATAACCTACCTTCCTTTGAACAAACATTCCTTTTGAACGTTTTCCCTGAATTTGACTCAAACCGCCACAAGTATCCTCATCCAAGAAGTCTTAAAACAAATATCCTAAGAAAATATCACAAGGGAGGGCTACTTGCACAGTCCACCTCATGCTATGCTAAGTCTCAAAAGTTAGGTACTATGCATCTACCTACTATATCGTCTCTGGCATACACACTTTACAACAATCCCCACTAGCTGTTTGGAAATTCTCCGACCTGCACAAAAGGTACTGGGCACTTGCAAAATTTGCACAGTTTTTTATTCTCATCGTGGACCCTGACCAAAAGGCATACTTACACCTCAGTAATTTCAATGTGAACTTTTTGTGAGAAGGGACACTTTCTCAAATGACAGTTTAGATGAACACCTGGATGTTTTGTTCCACATAACAGGACAATTATATAGACTTGACCTGCATTTTAAGAGCTTCTTACTTTCGGGAGATATCACAAAACCTATGCCTGTTCACAGCTGGGAATCTGCTTCCTACACACGTGGCTTGCAAAGCTGGGTTGAACAAACATGTCAGGAACCTAAAATAAAGGCTCATCTCTTTGATGATGTTTGAAATGGCTCCTTCAAATCACTCTTCGTGATCTTGGTCTAAGCCCTTCAGTTATGCTATCAACAATTCATGGGTTTCTCTACCGTTTGGAAAGCAAAATTTTTGTTTTGTTCCTACTTATCTCTCCCTGTCTTGCAAATCTCTAAATGCCTTCACTGAGGCTTCAAGGATATAAAGATGTACCAATTAATTTAACAGCTACCTCCTGAACATACTAACGTACTTTCTTTCCATAGCAACTGAGGTACAAAAGAATGTGGGTCTCAGTTATGCACATATGCAGTGCAATTACAGATGCCTGAGCTCATAAAAGGTTAGGGTTATTTTTCAAATAAAAAGTCTGGCTCTGACTGAGTTTCCTTATGACTGACAGCAAGTACAGCTCAGAGTAATTTAATCTTGGAGGCCCCCTCATGTGCATACAGCTTAGCTGTTCTAACACAAAAGTCACAGATACCACACTTTCCTTCAAAATAGTGCTTCATAAGATATTTTAAAACTGCAAGAACACAAAGAGGATTAATGGTATAACTGACTGGGAACTGACTGGCACTATGCAATAATTCAAGTTAAGATCATCTGAAATTACTGAAATGGTGCATCTGATCTACCTCAGACGCTTCTTAAAAGTTGCTCTGATTATCATTTTCAAAAGCCCTTTAAGCCTCTCTTCCGATAACTAGCAGTCTGATGTCTGCTTTGTGTCTTTGTGAGCAGTACTCTCTGGTAACTGAGCAGACAGTATTTCCTCCATGTTTCTGGGCTGGACCTTGCCAGGCAAAGACCTTCCCCAACTCTATCAGTCCACAGCCAATGCCAAAGGCATCAGGAATTCACTTTCACTTGGATATCTCAGTATCTCACAAAATGAGCCTGCAGTTTTCGGGTTTGGTTTTTCTTCTTTTGCTCATCTGTTTCAGGAGTTCCAAATGTACAAAGCCTCTGGACACCGACTGCCATCAGTACCCAACTCTCTCAATACTGCACAACCCAGGGATTGGACAGGGGGAAGCACAGGGAGAGCTGTGTTTGGTGTCTGGATGCACTGCCTCTCTGAAGCCAGCTTCCTAGGCGGTGGTGACCGCACTCAGTAGTGGCACCAGGCCACCTGGGAAGGCTACAGTGCTTCTCACAAGCTGTGAATATACATTGCAAGCTGGGGAAAAATTATCCTGTTACTGATAGTAACTCTGAAGATAGACTGCAGTGTTGGGGATTCCCCTGCTCCGTTTCCCCTGAAGGGAGCGGGCCCCTGGGGTGGATGCATGGCATGGGACATGGGGTTTCCTTCCCCCTGCTCTCTGGTCACATGTATCCAGGTTCTGTGTCCCTGCTGGTCATTTTGTATGCCCCCCGCCCTGGGAACTCTGGGTTGTCCTGTGACTTCTTCAGTCTTGTGCTGGATTGCCAGCCATGAGGCTGGGAATAAAACATCTCTGAAACATCTACCCAAAAGAGGACTCCCTTATTCTTTCCACGGGCCCTGCTGTCTCTGGAAATGTTGCAGGAACCCCACTGCAACACTGCAGTAGCCAGCACAGGTGGCCATAGCTTATAAAGCAATCATGGGTCGAGGAAGTATTTTCATGTGCATTTCAAGGAGTTTCTCCTCTCAGACTGAAAATCCCATGAGTTTTGTTCCACTTTTTGGAAATACAGTTTACTTGGCAGCTTCAAGCAAGCACCTTGTGGTCAGAAACTCTTCTGTGTACAGTTCTCCATTTGCCAAAGCAAAATGGGTGATGGAATCACTCATAAGTAGGAAAAAGACGTTCATGATGGAAAGAAATTAAGATTGCTCTTTTACAAAAACAGTTCTGGATCTCCAGCTTCAAACATTTATTCTCTTGTAAGTAATTTCCAAACACAGGTGGAATGCAAGTAACAATGTAAATAACATGAAGGCCAAGTCAACGATAAATCAGCATCTATAGCAACTATAAGTTGAAAGTTACTGTTAATTACCTGTTAGAAAAAAATATTACAGCGAGGGAGTTATAGACTCAGTACAGACTTGCTCATCTAGATATTGTCATGAAACTAGCATTTACCTAACCTCTTGAGTGCAATGATTAAAGAATATTGGAAATCAAATCAAATTATCAAATGGAATAAAAGGATTTTGTGCGTGTACTGCAAAGGTCTGTTTTAAAGATGTCACAGGGACTGAAAGTTTTCCTTTATTTTCAACACATAGGAATTCCCCTAACAAACCACATCAAGAAATATGAATGTCACACATCCTAAATTCTGTGAACTGCTGTTTCACCAATTGACCCTTGCCATCCCAGTGGTTAAAGAGCAAGCAAAACTACATACCTGAGTATGCTGACATGCACACAGCCAAATGTACACGTGAAGATGTGGGGCAGTGGGGCATCTGGACCTGTATTCTGATAATAAATCCATCATTTGATTCATTATCAGAAAATAAATTTGAAAGGGAGAACCTCAACAGTTGTTTGATAAAAAAGAAATAGAGGGGAAAAAGAAGCTTCATTTGGCATTAGGGAGACATTTCCTGTCCTATTCCATGATCTCACTAGCAAATGCTGTAGGCACACCCCACCTGAAAACCCAGCAAGCCTGGCTTCAAACATCTTGGATTTGCTCCTTATTTTGAGAAAACTACTATTTCTGTATGATTAACTAAAGCTTCTCACCTCTTCCTTCTCCTCCCTGGATGGAACCTATTTTACAGATAGCTTACTGATCCTAGCCAACACAGCAAATATTTGAGCAAAAAGGGAAAGACAAAATTTTTTTTATATTTACTGGATATTCCCCACTCTCTCAAACTTTTAACTAGTGAAAAGGTATTGCAGCAAATTTTTAAAGCACAGCACCTCAGAAGCTGAAGAAGCAGCAGAAATTGTTCATTCAGCACAAGTAAGCCCCAAAACAATTTTCAGAACCAGTCAACAAAACCAATTATTTTTTCGCTTCTCCCATCTTTTAAGGGATGTGCAGGGCAGGTGGTGAAACTAAAAGGAGAAAGGGGGCTCTGGTGCCACCCCTGAGAAGTTCCACCTCCTTTGCTGCCACACTCTCATTATAACAGACCAATTAGACTTACATTGACTTTCACTGTACTACACTAGCTAAATATTTCTTTTCCCTGCTTGCTGAGAACTGCTGAACTTAATTTTTTCAAGGAAACAATACAGGAAACTGTAGCGGCGTGGTGGATGAGGGTGCCGTGACCTTCCCGAAGGCATCTCCACGGGGTCTGGAGTTGTTCCTGCAGGGCCGCTGCCCTTCCAGCTGACGAGCTCGGATGCACCACGGCTCCCATCCTGTCCCGTCCTCTGAGCCTCCATAAAAGGGTGGGCCCCCAGAGGGGGCAGCTCAAAAGGGACCAGGCTCTCATAGGAGTGAAGAGGTAGCATTGGCTTTAGTCAGAGAAGCAGCAGGCACGCACACACGCAGGCGGATGATGAAAGAGTCAGGAAGGGTTCTGGCATGTTCTTGCATGAGACGATTTATTTCAGCCTCATGGCGGGGGAAGTTAGGAGCCAAGAACGAGATCGAAGAAGGATTTGGGGCTTATATAGGAGGTTCACAGTGCGGGCCGAACATTGGGATCGAGGGTGTTGGGGTGCAGGGGCGGTACGGAGACGGGGTTATGGCAAGGGGACCAATACGAATACCGCAAGGGAGGGACTGAGGCACGAGGGCCAACGGGGAAGCAGGGAAGGGAAAACATACATGTAAGGAGTAAAAGGGGGCAGGGAGAAACAATCAAAGGAACAGAACTGGGGTACATAATGTCCTTAGGAGAAGCCTGCCTCTCAAGCCTGGGGGAGGAACCCCTGCCACAGCCCCCAACGGGCTGGCTCACTGCAACAGGAAACATCACCAAGATACACTGTCCTTATAGAGCTGTAAGGTCAGCTGACCCTCATTCATTGTGAGGATGGCCATATTTCAACTATCCTGTTTCACCAGGCTTGACTCTATGACCCTTTCCCATATGTGTTAATGTACAGCTACACATTTCTCCACTATAGAAAGTACTTAGAATCATAGAATCATTAAGGTTGGAAAAGACCTCATCAAGTCCAACCTTTGGCCAAAAACCACCCGGTCGGCTAGACCATGGCACTAAGTGCCACATGCAGTTGTTTCTTGAAAATCTCCAGGTATGGTCATTTTACCACCTCCCTAGGCAGTACATTCTAACATTTAACAGCTGTGAAGAAATTCTTCCTGATGTCCAACCTGAACCTTCCCTGGCACAGCTTGAGGCCGTTTTCTCCTGTCCTGTTGCTGGTTTCCTGGGAGAAGAGGCCAACTCCCACCTTACTATAGCCTCCTTCCAGGTAGTTGTAGAGAGTGATAGGGTCACCCCAGAGACTCCTTTTCTCCAGACTGAACAACTGCAGCTCCCTCAGCCACCTCTCATAAGACTTGTGCTCCAGACCCTTCAACAGTTTTGTTGCCCTTCTCTGGACATGCTCCAGCACAGAGTACACTCTGGACATGTTCTTTCTTGTAATGAGGGGCCCACAAATCGACACACGATTTGAGATGTGGCCTCAGCAGTGCTGAGTAGCGGGGGACAATCACTTTCCTGGTCCTGCTGGCCACACTATTCCCAGTATAGGTCAGGATGCCTTCTTGGCTTTCTTGGCCACCTGAGCACACACTGGCTCATGTTCAGCTGCTGTCAAACCAGTACCCACAGCTCATTTCCTGCTGGGCAGTCTTCCAGCCACTTTCCCCCCAAGCCTGTAGTGATGCATGGGGTTGTTGTGACCCAAGTGCAGGACTCGGATCTTGGCCTTGTTGAACTTCGTACCACTGCTCTCATCCCATCAATCCAGCCTGTCCAGAATCCTATGCAAAGCATTCCTACTGTCCAGCAGATCAACACTCTCTCCCAATTTGGTGTCATCCACAAGCTTACTGAGGGTGCAATCAATCCCCTTGTCCAGATCATCATACTGAATGGGATTGGTCCCAATATTGAGATCTGGAGAACACCACTAGTGACTGGCCACCAAGTGGATGTGCCACCATTCACCACCAGAAAAACAGATACTCAAGTACAGAACGGGAAAAATCCACTATTCACATAAACCAAAGCATGACAAAAAGTTGCCTACTTAGTAATGCACTATCACTTTGCCAATCAAGATAAAACCTTTGCTCATAAAAATTTGAAGACATGCCTTTTGAAAACATTGCACTGGTTAGCAAATATACCAATATACTACCAAGCATAAGGCAACTCCTATGTACTCAGCCATGTCCTCCAAGTTCCACATACAAAAACATAGTAAAATCACAAGGAAAATGAAAACTAAGGGGAAAAAAATCAGTTTCTGACTCCACAGTGATATACTTAAAAAGCAATCATAAGAACTATTACAGAAAGTATCTCTGACCCACATTCAGCTAAATTTAGTAATTTAGACTGTGCTATTCTCACAAAAAGGCTTTTCTCTATAAAACTGCAGAAACTTTGCTTAAGTGCCTGTCCAAACATAATGCAATTAACTAGAAAAAAAATTTCAATATTAAGACTCAAGAAAAAGCATGTGCAGAATTACACACTATTTCTATATTCTGCATACCCTGACAAGTATATACAAAATATATATACTGTTGCAATCTGTCAGTGTATTGCGTTTGATTACACCTTTATTTAAAAGAAAATGTGGATGAACATGTATTTTTTCAATTTTTATTATTTCCTCATCATCAGTGCACAGGAATATTACGGTAAGCTTAATAACAACAGTGCATTCTTGTGTGTATGAGTCCCTGCTCACCAAAAACTCAGGAAAAAATCAGAGACAAGGAAATCATTGGGACAAGAAAGGGCTCTGGGGTAAGCTTTCCTTCATCTCACTTCACATGTAGATATATGTATACATGTGCTCTCACGTATGTATTTCACATTACTAAATTGTGGCTGCATGCACTATTAACACAGATATTGTTTTTTAATTATTACAGAGAAATACTCTGGTGCTTTGATCCTGGCTGGATGCCAGGTGCTCACCAAAGACACTATATTACTACCCTCCTCAACTGGACAAGGAAGAGAAAATACAACATAAGGTTCATGAGTTGATAGGACTGGGAGAGATCACTCATCGTTTACCATCACCAGCAAAACAGCTTCAACTGTGGGGAAATTAATTTATTTCTTACCAATCAAAATCAGAGCAGGTTAATGAGAAGTAAAACAAATCTTAAAAACAACCATCCCTCTACCCCTCCCTCCTTCTTGAGCTCTACCTCCTGCTCTCTGAGCGCCACAGGGAGTTGAGAATGGGCGTTATGGTCAGCTCATCATATGCTGTTTCTGCTGTTGTGTCCTGCTTAGGGAGAGGAGTCCTTCCCCTGCTGCAGCATGGGGTCCCTCCTACAGGAGACAGTTCTCCATGAACTTCTCCAGCATGAGTCCTTCTCATGGGCTACAGTTCTTCATGAACTACTCCAGCATGGCTCCCTTCCACTGTGTGAAGTCCTTCAAACCATCTGCTACAACTGTGGGTCCCCCACAGGGTCACAAGTCCTACCAGAAATCCTGCTCTAGTGTGGGCTCCTTACTCCATGGGTCTGCAGATCCCTGGCAGGACATTGCCCCAGCATGGGCTTCCCATGGGGTCGTAGCCTTTTGGGCATCCACCTGCTCCAGCGTCGTTCTCCTCCATGGGCTGCAGGGGCACAGCTGCTTCACCATGGTCTGCACCATGGGCTGCAGGGAAATCTCAGCTCTGGCACCTGAAGCACTTCTTGCCCCTCCTTCTCCACTCATCTTGGTGCCTGCAGAGTTGTTCCTCTCACATGTTATTACTCTTCTATGGCCACAATTACTTCTGCATCGTAACTTGCTTCCTGCTTAAATGTTATCACAGATGTTAACACCATCTATGATTGCTTTGGCCTTGACCAGCAGCGGGTCTGTCTTGGAGCTGACTGACTTTGGACATGGGGGAAGCTTCCAGCAGCTTCTCTGAGAAGCCACTCCTATGGCCTGCTACCATGCAAACCCAATAGTTATACACATTTTTAGTCAACAACAAAAACATATCTTTAAAACATGCTGCTCCAAAAATTAGAAGAAGGAAACAAAAGGCAGAAATCAAACAAATTAGCCAATATTCATTTTCTAGTGGTACTTCTGAAAGCATGGATAATATATGCCCAGATATACTGTAAGACAACTTTCTGTGTGTAAGGCTTCAATTATGATGAATATTGGTGTATTCAATGGCAACACAACTATTCACTCTTAGTGTTACAGTGAAATGCTTAAATTCATAATGACTTCAGAAAATTAATTTGAGTGCCATCAACTACACAAAGTTTGAAGAAGTAAACTAAAACCCTCACAAATAATTTAACACACACCCCAAACTCACAATTAAAACCAAGTACATAATGAGGAAATACAATCAATAAAGTCAATCCTTACCCTTCTGTCCTTTCTATCCTTACTGGTAGTAATTTTCAAGTGTAAAGAATAACACTAAGGTAATAACAATGATAATGAGCTTGACATTTTCCTGGAATTAATAAATCTTAGCTCAGCATAAAATCCCCCAACAACCAAAGCCCAATCTGAAACCTCAGGAAATGCCTCCTTGAAACACATGCAGGTTTGGGGATTTTGGTCTTTCTCTTCCAGAAACTCAAACACAATTTGCATTAGGGTATCTCCCCTGAAAAAACTTGTAACATCATAAATACCTCATAACCTAGTGACAATGCTGAAATAGAAAGGTATAACCCATTACCTACTGCACTGGGATATTGAAACAGGCTTATTTGATATATATTTTTTCCTTTCTTTAGGAGAAAAGCTTAGCAGATCACTTGTAAGGCTTTAAGAGGAACTATTCTACTTTATAGAGCAGTTTTTTAGTGCACTCCTCCTTTTCCCTTTCTAAGTGGAATTCACTGTGTCTGCAGATTGCTATGGCCAAAAGTCAAGTGCAGGTTTTCTGGCCTCCTCCCAAAGGTAGACTGCAAAAGCGCTGCTGTCTGGAAATGTGCCTGGCTTGGCATCCCCTGCAGCCTGCCTGGGTGGGGGGTCACAGTGAAGAGGAGGTCCCCTGCTCACCCCCAGAGCCTGCAACAAAGTCAGCTGAAATACTTCTCGCTCTTCCTCCCTGCTGTGTTCAATCCCTCTGGTTTTGATGAAATGTCACAGGAAGCTCCCTCTCAAAACCCAAACAAAAACCACAAACCGAAACTAGATTTGAGGCCTCCTTCAGATGGGGTTTAATGTGCCTGCTTCTGCTAACAGGAACACAGACTGATATAAAACCCATGGAAAGGAAAGTTTGTGGTTTCTTAAGCAGCACTGGCCCCTCCTTTGATTTTCAGCTAAAAACGTTTTGCAACCTTACTCATGTTTTTGACTGTGCAGCTGGTTTTTTTTAGTCTTTCGACAGCAAAACTGTCATTGACTTCAGAGAGGCTATACCTGAAGTATGCCACACAATCATGTCTTGTGCTTAATAACATTAAAGAGGGTTTGGGTTTTATCCTATCAGCTTCACAGGAGAAAACTAAACAACTAGGCACTACTTCCAGCCACAGAAGACCATGATTACAAGATTCTAAAGGACTAAGCAATGCAAATATATATATATATACACACACACACGCATAGTATCCATATAATATACATGTTTACACATACTGTAAAGATAGATCGATATAATTGTTTACAATTATATTGGATTTTACACCAGGGGTGTCATTTATCATCTGACAGCATCCTGAGGTGCCTATTTGAAAAGTGACCAAGAGAAATTCCTGCCAAAACAGAACCTTTCATACCAGAAACTCAAAAAACTTTAGGCTTCAAGTTACAACAAAAATAACTCCCATTTCTTGCTGTAATGAAGGCCACTGAAAGCTGTGCAAATCAATTTTTATTTAGTTTTTTTGCAGAGGATGTCAAAGTTCATACAATTTCAAGCCTCATCCTAAGAGCATAGGAGATGAACCCTGTCCCACAGATTTCTCACCTCAAACATTGGCAAGTCTTTGTCCACTGAGTTTAAGAGCAAAACATGATAATGAAGAGAGACACTGGGACACAGGAAAGTCATGGGTGATCTTTGGGATCCATAGGGACAGCATAATCTTTAAATAAGTATATCCAAGATAAGTATATTGAGTTCACTATATACTGGGCTCTATCCTTTGTGAAGGGTTTTTACCTTTCTCTTAGTAACGCAGTTCATCAAAATAATAGTCTAGATTGGGATGGCTGGATCTCAGCAACAGAGGCAGCATAATTCCCTTTGCCAAAGCCCTCTCCCATAATTTGGCACTGCTGGCTCCCAGCTCTGTGCAGCTCCTGAAAATGTGCAGGGAGAAGTAGCTTGGCTGATGAGCTATGGGCCACTCAGAGACTGAAGCGGGGTGAACAGCTGCTGCCTGTGGCTCATGGAGCCCTTCTCCATCTCCTTGAAGAAGTCTCATAAGTTAAGTGCTTTGGATTTCCTTTTCCCTCCCTCATCTGGATGGAAACCAGGACCTCTGCTGATGCCCAGACATGGAGAAATGCCACACTGGGTGGTATAGCAGTAGGTAGGTCAGGATTCACTGTAAATGGTTTTTGCTATAGCACAGACTGTCTTCTAAACCCCTACAAAAAGTACATCTCACATGACTGTATTCATCCACACAGATGTTCTTCCTTTAGAAAATCATTCCCCTGGCAGACCTGTGAGAAGGGCAAAACTAGGCAGTCACATAAAACCTTCCTTAATAATCCAAGCTACACAAAGCATCCCAGGATCTTCCTCAAAACCACTATATATATATATTTATTTATTTAATCATAGAATCATCAAAGTTGGAAAAGACATCCACGATAAACAGTCAAATTAAAAAATCATTATAAGCTACTTCCAGGACAAACACTTTCCACACTGTAACCCAAAGCACAGCCTCACATGATCAGCATAAAACTTCTCAGTATATATAACAATCAAACTCACACAGGTTCTTCCAGCACTGAGCAGAACAAGAGTTAATGTCCTGCAAAATCACAGCTTCTAAACCACTTCCAGTAAGGATTATCCCAAAAGACTTGAGGATTTTTCATTCTATTAATTCAGTTAATTTGTTTATGTATGTGTATATATAAATCTATATATATGTATATAGATATATATCAGTATATATACCCCATATAAGCCCCAAATATCAGTATCTCTCAGATCTACATGATAAATCATCATATAGCAGAAAAATTTAGAAGGCTCAAATGGCTACTAACTACACAAATAAACCAAATCTGCAGTGCTCATTCCCTAATGATAGGAATGATACACGAATCCCAAGTGGAAAGTCTGGATCAACAGTCTAGCCTTCAATTCCTGCCTGCTGTGAGCAAGGGGATATTACATAACTCTTACAGCCCCTGACCTGAAAAAGCACTGCTCCTTACTTATTCCTAGGGAAGCAGAAAAACTGTGGGTTTCATTGAGCATTCACAGAAAAAGTAAACTAAAATAAACAATGAAGTCTGATAGCTCGAGCTGCACACCTTTTTTCTTCCCAGTAAGAAAGTGGACAATTTTATCCCAGGGATACAAAACATTTTGGTGCACTCTGGAGCAACAGTTGACCATTAGATCTGCAAAAATAGAGAGGCAACATATGGCATGGCTACTGTCACACTACTCATATTCCCAAGCCCTGGCAATAAAAGCTTTTGCTTTCCTGGCAAAGGGTTCAAATCTCTTCATGTAAGTGATATATGGCTTGGGCAACCTTCCAGATGTAGTTGTGCAAGGGGTCAGAGCTTCCACACTGCTTGGCAACACTCTCCTCTGACCCTCTGTCAGAGGGGTTTACAAGAGCTAGTCCAACACACTACCTGCAAAATCAGCTGGATTAAACCACAACACTAATTTAAAAGATTTCTGCTAGCAAGCTTTAAAAGGTTTCTGCTAACAAGCTGGATATGAATTGAGACTGATCATGTTAACTTGTCTGCCAGGGGACCCTGATGCCAAACTGATTTTTGCTTTTATATATTATTCACATATACTTGTAACTCTGTCACCTATTTTTGTATAACTAAATAGATTCAGAGCTAGCATTTTACCTACTCTGTTAGACAGAAAGACGACACACATTCCTAGGTCCCAGTACTAACCTTGCTTCTTCTGAGAACCAAGGTCAAGCGTCACTCTCCCATAAACAACTAACACGGAAGGGGGACTTTAAAAGAGGGTTGAACTAAAAGGGGGAATTACATCATCACTTGTGTCTCTAACTAGGAATTCTTGTCAATTATGCTAATTTGCTAAACTTATAAAACTGTATTCGTTTTATGTCACGTGTGCATCCTCAGCCCATTAAGGCATCTTGTGCACCTGAGAGGACCCTTTATAAAGTTAGCAGCATTTTATCACCTAACCATGATTTTAGGGCTCAGAAAAAGGCATCAACCCAAAGGGGCAGCAACTGATAGAAAAAGAGAGATAATGAATACCCAGGACCCAAGTTTTCTTCCAATGGCCCAAAAGGGAGCATGTGTCTTTGGCTTTTGTGTCCTATCCTCTCCCTGCGAGACTTAGGACTCTGACACAGTTTGATCAGTGTGGGAATCTGGTGCAAGAGAATTTCAATTTGGAAAAAGTTAAACTCTGCCTGCATCTGCAGCCCTCCTGAACAATCCTAGTCAAGAGATGTCAGCAAGAGCTGTGGGATTGAGGAAGAAGAGTGAGTTCATATCCAAATTGCATGACCTCCCTGCTAACACAGAGAGTATCGCACTACTCATCAGAAGTAAAACCCCAGGGCCCATAAGCAGCGTGACTCTGGTTATCAGCAATATTCATACTCCACACCAGTGTTTCAGATACACGCTCGTGAAGGAATCATGGGCAACTACTGCATCCAAAGAAACCATAACCTCACTGTTAACCCTGGTCTGGCCCTGCTAACTTCACTAACCTGTTGCTTGACAAAAGCTGTTGCAAGAAGCAGCAGGAATGTTAAACACAGCTGGCTTTGGATACTGGAAGCCTGTCTGAAATGTAGGAACAATCTACAGCTGGAAATGATGTTCAGCAATGGAATCTCCTGACCTACTCTCTCCAAATCCAGTGCTGGGTTAGCTGAGAGATTCCTATCAGCCGTTGAAGAACACGGAGAAATTAATGCTATATATTATCACTCTTTTATTGTTATTATGGTAAATATGCTTGGTTTATACTATCGCTATAAAATCTCACGCCATAGCTGAGCTCATTTAATAGAGATGTGGCTCTGCCCTCCACCACATTTACTGCCACTGCCAGCAAGCTTACAGTGCTATTTCTGCAACTGTACTGAAAATATCCCTCTGCACTGAGCAGAAGCTAACAACGGTTAGCAAAGTGCCTATCGCTGATGTGCATCTTCAGCAAAACAACACAAGCCAGGAGGTAAGTCCAATAGAAGTAAAATGGTGCAGAAATTAGTAGTAATAGCTTTTTATTCTTTTTCCAGACTGCTGACACTGCAACACTCCGCATTCTTTGATAGGAAAGTGGTATCAGCTCTGTTAATTGGATTTTTCAGACTCTGAAATAGAATGCTTTCCTAAAGCTGAATTAAAATTAAGGAACAACAAGCTTTTGGATTAAAAAAACATTTAAAAATCTACCCTACACAGAAGACAGTACCAAGATTTCTTTGCCAACACAGTAAAGAAAAAAATCTAAGCACACAGGTGAAGTGTCTTTCTCCCTCTCTCTATTTTTTTAAAGAACATATATTTCACAAGTAGCACTTTTCTCAGTGGACACATTTTGAAATTCACTGCAGTGCAGTAGTATTCCATGCACCTGTAAAACAACCCTATCTCATACAGTGAGATCCTGAAATGTTGCACAGGAATTGTATCCATAGGACCACAAAGGAATGAGAAGTCAGGGCATGCCACATACTGTGCCTCTTCAGAGAAGAGCTGTCTGTCAGGAGTGATGCAAAGAAAAGGCTGGGCTTCATCCATGAACTGGAGAGAACTGGCTGCAGCATAATAGGAAAATCAGACAGTGGAGTGGAGTCTCCTAAATATCAATAAGCAAATGCTTTTTCAACTTGCAGAGATGCAGCAAAGCCTGGAATATCAGAGGTTGGAGGACCTCAAGGACCACCTGGTCCAATCTTTCTTGGCAAAAGCACAGGGGAATCTATCACTTCCCTGGTGAAATTATTCCAGTCGATGACTGATCTCTAGGTGGTGTCTCTATTTACAAAGTCTCATGAAATCTCTGTCTTCAGGTAGGAAAGAGAGGCCAGCTTCACTCAGACCCTTTAGGGAACAGCACCATCATCATCCCTGAACTAGGCCACCCCATTGCTTTTCAAAAACAAGATGTGGCACTTTGTCTCAGGAACTCTGTTGAAAAAAAGCAGCCTTAAACCTTTGCATTATTGGGTCTCACTGTAACCAGTGTAATCCACAGAAAGAAACAAAACTGCACTGAATTCACTGGAAATGTCCCCAAAGGGGTCACAGGAAAAACACACAGGGGACTTAGAGCATCTTGAACAGACTCCAGAGACAGGTTAAAAAAGCCTACCATGTCATCATTCTTCTCAGAGTCACCTTGCAGAGAAACAATCAAGCAACCACACAGAAGTTCTCATTCAATTTCACTTTAGCGCTATTCATTAAAAGGCAGTAGATACTTAAAGCTTCCCACCACACAAAGCTCTTCCGATTCCAAATTGTTCCACGAAGGAAAATCTCTAGGTGCTGTCTTTTTTTATTCTGGCATTATGTTCTGGATTTTTGCTTGGACAATATTCAACAAGGAACAAAATCTGCATAGATGTCAAAGGATGGTTATGAGACATGGAAACTGTGATATTTTACCAAAAGAAGCCCTCACATTGTCAAAGAGCTTAGGGAAAATATAACACTGTAATTGAGGCTATGACATCATTATCCAGTTTCCCACCTGAAAAAATGATGAGCCCAATGATATATTAGTTTGACCTAAAGCAAAAGCTGAATGAGGGAAAGTAAAATAGCCTAACATAGTCCTGTGACTTGGTTTTCCAAAACTGTTACTGAAATAATGAAATAGTTGTCAGAAAAAAATCCCAAACCCTATGAAATTAATCATAAGAACATTGGAACAGCTGGAATAATAGCAGACTATACTTCAATGCTGTTTGCAAGACCTGAGGAAGATGTGTGCAGTACTTTTTTAAAAGAAATACTAACTTCTCTTAGAAGAAGATACACTGAGTAGTGAGATATTACTAGAATGTCAGCTGCTTCCAGAAACTGGTCCTTCTATGCAGCACTCAGCACAGATGTTTTCAAGTCTGCTATAGACCCAAGCTCAAGGTAAAATATTAGGAGAAACAGCATATCAGCTTCTTCCCTCATGGTGTTGGCCAAGGAAAATGATGGAGGCAATTGGTGTTCCAGTTAATTGGTGTGTGTAAAATATTCAAAAAGTTAAGAAAAAGAAAAAAAATTACCACAACAATATTTTAAATGAACATGCATCAAGCTTTGTTTCTTTTCCAGTGGAAAGGAATGGAAACCCTCCCACTGACTTCAATAAGAACTGGGCCAGACCCTGAAAGTCTTCCCATAAAACTTTTGCTATGGAGAAGTTGTATATTGGCATAGGCATTTCTGTTTAATCCCCTCCCTTTTTCCTCCTAATAAATAGCACACTTGCAGCACATAATGTCTGAAAATGAAGTTTTTAATAAAAAGACAATTCACTGAGGCTTGCAACTGTATAGTCAAAACTGAACACTAAGAGAATTAACATGCATAAGAAATTACGTTTTTTTATTATGCAGTGAGTTAGTTTAAGAGGTTTATAATAATTTAAACCTCTCATAAAACATGACAAATAATGGCAAAATTTCACTGGTTCACTGGACCAAGTTAATCCTCAACTTTGCAATAGTTGTATTACTGTTTTTAATACAGTTCTTACAGCTTGCAAAGCAAAGCAAAGCTCTAGAAGAGAGACAAACAACTGTGAAAAGCAGGAACAAACAGAACGTTGTCACAATTATACAGCTCCCATTTTGCACAATTATTTTCACATTACTCACACCCAAAAAGCTTTCACGGCCATCAGTTTGCAAAAAGCTTGATTCAATGTTTACATTACAACATCTTTATTTCTAAATGAACTTCTGCTAGTGAAAACATCCAAGTATTTCTATCTAAATGAAGAGACTAAAACTCAAAATATTCACCTGACTCCATGTGGATGAAATTAAAAGCACTCTTGACCTCTTAGATCTGGTTATGTGCCCTGGCCACCACTCATACTTGCACCAGGATATGAGCAAAGAACAAGCCCTGTATCTTGGTTTCAACAAGGAGAAAGTCTAGAAGCCTAGGTCAAGAGATAACCAGGACTGCTGAGTGCAGTGTGGCATCACTCAAACAAAAGGTACACTTTGTATTTCAATGCCATTTGATACCTTATCAGTTTCCAACCAGTCTCCCTCTACCTCTTAATACCTCAAACAAACTGTCTTCCTTTTTCATTAGTGCATCACATATAACAGGCATGTGTCTTCTACAGAAATACAGAGTGTGTAATCTATACACACCCAATCCATAAAAGAAAAAAATCTCATTAAAGAGTCTGAAAGAAATTAAAGTCCAGCATAACCAAAAACAACTTCCAAGTGTCTCAGGAGTGTGGACTAGGCCATCCCCTGTACCTGCATCTTGTAATTAAATTGTCTTAAAGTTAAGAGACTTGCTTGCAGTGAGATTAGCCTTTCTTACCTTTTGCCACATTTTGATGAAGAAGAGCTCTCCAGAAAAATTGAAGAAAACATTGGTGTCGTAGGCATCATCACCAATGTTGGAGATGAAGATGTTAAGTGAGATGTTCCTCACTGCTCCCAGGGCCAGGTAGGCAGTTCTGTCACCAACACTGTAGGCAGAAACAGTTACATTGGTAACTCTGGTCAACTTTCACACTCTGATCCTGCTTTCTTCCTACTACAGAAGTGTCACAACTCAACTGTTTAAAAGCTCAGCAGTCAGAAATTCAGCAATGTGCTCTACTGCACAGTGCAGAGGGCCATACTAGGAATGAACAGCTCCTGACTCAGGGTTCTGACACTGTCTTTCAGGACTGTAGCAAAACCTCATGATCCCCATGTGAAACTATTTCACAAGACCTACTTTTTGTGATAATAAATTAGTTGAAAACTGTAAAGTAATTGGATGGGGGAAATGTAACAACTGCAAGATATTATGCTTGCATTCAAATGCACAAGCTATTTCAGTTTGTCTCTCAATAATTCAGACTTATTCTAGCAACTGTCTGAAAAATCTTCTTAGGGTTATGCTATGGATAGAAAAAAAATCTAAAACAGGCTCAAATAAAATCCAGAAACTGGTGTAAATGAAAAAAATGTGTGGAAATTGCAACAAATTACCACTGAATGGGACTAATCTTTCTTTAGATGTTTATGCTGGACCTAACACGGTGGAGTCACCTTCTATAAGTGGAATACCAAGTGTAACAGCTATATATCATGAATCAACACATTGTTGCAATATGGCATCACAGATTACGTACAAATACAGACATGCACACATAGAGGTAAATATAGATATTCATGCACACATATTTATTGTTTGGTATTTAATCTTTCTAGGCTGTTCAGAAAACAAGCTAACAAGTAGGAATAAAGGCTAAAGAGAAATCACAAGAAAATACAGTATCAGTGCACAGATCAGCAGGTCTTAGAAGTAACAGTAAAAGATAATATGAAATATACCAAGTATTAATTTAAAAATTAGCAAAAATAGCCAAATATTAAATTTCGTAGTTATCATAACTGGACTCTAAGACCATTTATAAATCCTGAAGAAACAGAGGCAGTGCCACAGAGAAAACACTAAGTAGCTGCTCAGAAAAGGACAAAGAACTCCAGCCCCACAGCAGGGAGATGCTCACAATTATTTCCTCTAGGGTACAGCCAGTCCAAAAGTAAGAAGGAACCACTTTTCATTCACTCTGTTTCCATAAAGGAACAGCTGTTCCAGTGACATACACATTGGCACACACTGCTCTTCTGCCTATCAGCAATTCTCTGAAGATGGCTGGTGTGCAGTCCAAGAGCTGTGTTTAAAGGCAGCCTGACCCTCCATTCCTACCAGCCCTCCTCTGACAGCCTTCTTCATGCTACTGCAGCCAGGGCATTTACATAAAAGTGGAGTTTCTGGAAATGGAGCATTTATAAACTGTTCAGCATCTTCTGCCAATCATAGCTGTACCAGACATCTCAAGGTAGAGCTTGCTGGACTCCACCTGCCCGTGTTTAACAAGAAGTTTCTAAATGTGGGTTTCTGATGATACGTACCAAATCAGCCAGGGACTCTAGTGAATGAGAAGATTGGAAGAAGATGGTCTAGACTCAGGCTTTAAAGCTGATGGTTGTGGATTGTGAGTGTAACTTTACTATGTAATGTGAACAATATTTGTAGCATATTTATTTCCTGTACTTACTTCATTTATGATGATCTTCATTTATTACGCCCAAAGTTATGGCTTAAAGTTCAATGAGAGCTTATTATGAGGAAGATATAAGTATCCAGGAAATTTTTCTGCTTTCTCACTATTAAAATCAACTGCAGACACTGATCAATCCTAGCGAAAAATGGATATTTTGCTTTCAAAATATTAGATTATTCTCATAGTCAACATCAGTGCAAATAAAGATTTGCAAAAGTGTATGCAGTACAGGATCGACTGCAAAATTAATTTGAGTTTTTGCTCCTTATGTACCAAATTAATGCCTCATTTATATGAGAATACTTGAAAGCATTTAACCTTTTGGCACCAATTTCAACATTTACTATTGACAAACAGACAAATTATGAAGATGATAAACAATCTACTGGGATTTTCTAATAATCAAAAGTGCATACTTGGAAGCATAAAAAAACCACAAACATTTCATACTGTAAATTATTTCTCATGAACTTTATAATCTCACTTCTTGCAAACACTTCAAAACTTAATCAGCATCTTAGCAGAATTCATTAGCAGAATCTGGAAGTATCACTCCAGTAAGCAAAGGAACATTACAAGCTCTTTATTTTATGTAGAGCTGATATTAAATACAATGTATGCTACAGACTGCTCTCCGAATTGGTAGTAGCAGAACTTTGAGATTTAACATGAAGTGAAGACAACTGACAATACTCTCCTTCCTAATGAATAACTAAAAATTCTCATAATAAAAATCATACTTAAAACTGATCCCATAAAAAATAACGCAAAAATTAACACCAGTGGGCTGTGTCACTCCTTTCTAAAGCTACCACTCTGTTGTTGAAAGTGTATCATACAAAAATGACATTTTTCTCAGCAGAGGAAGACAACCCACTTTTAAAAACACATTGTAGATGCTCCTATGCAAAATTCACAAACTAATAAACTCCAAAAAACCTCACTGATTTTAGGCTGGCAGGTGAGTTCAGTTCTCCCTCTGAAAGGCTCTAAGTCCCATAAGATTGTGCTGTAAGTCCCATTTTAAAAGAGCAGCTTTCTGAGTCATTGAATCTGTGTACATCTGGAATGAATCAAGTTCACTTGCAGTGAGAAGAGGATTAGGAATCTCCCCATTTACACGGGAGCTGCCAAGCCCTGTTTGCTGCTTGAGAGAGTAATGTCATGAGTGCAGAAGCCTGCTGTGGTGCTAGAACAGCTCTGTTGCCAACCTGGGATGATCCTCCTTCAGCACCTGCCACACATTAAGCACACTAGCTGCCAAATCAAAATACGCCAATGAAAAAATTGTTGTCACCCTTCAGAAACAAGAAAACGAACTAAAGACACTCCTTCATCTCAACAAAGTTTGTCAAACAATTTAAGAAACGTAATCAAGCAATGACTTTTTGTTTACATTTTCATGTATGAGAACTACAAAGCTGCCAACATTCTCAACATGACCCTTGTAACCTTGCTCACATAAAGGAAAAATAACTAAAACAACAATAACAACAACAAAAAACTCAAAAAGGAAAAAGAAAGAAAATAAGAGAGAAAATACCAAGAAATAATCAGTTAATTGGACAGAATACTACCATCTTGTTGCATTAGGTACTACACCCAAAAAAAGAACTGAGTAAAAATTCTGGGGAGACTGTAGACGTATGTATACATTATATACAGGCAAACATATTCATACACGCATACAGATACCTTCATCTTCCAGGTGCTCATCTATTGCCTGAGAGTGGAAGGCATATGAGTCCTCTGACTCCTGGTGTGTCTCCCTTAAACATGAAAGGGCTGAGTTCCACCAATCTATTTCCCTTTCACTATCCCTAATACTCCTTAATCTTTCAACTTC
>WEIT01012229.1:44016-78794 GCA_013389985.1 Dryoscopus gambensis | reverse complement strand
GGATCTGGGACCATGGAGTGCCTAGGTTTAATAATTTCATTTATTATTCTTAGGTCCTGCTCCTATTCTATAGGTTCCATCTGATTTCATAACTGGCAGGATAGAAGTGTTACAGGGAGACATACATGGCTCTAAAAGACCTGCCTTTAACAGGGACTCAGCAACAGGCTGCAACCNCAACAGGCTGCAACCCCTTCCTTCCCTCCCTTGAAAGAGGGTGTTGCTTTTTAGACACCACTTGTCCTAGTTGCCTCACTAACTTGGAGAGGCTCCATATCCGTATTTCCCTGGCATTGCCCCCAGTTCTGGGTTCACTTTAGTATAAGCTTTATCAGATAATTTACACAGTGTCAGAACAGCACTAACCTCCCAACATTAACTCACATTCCCAACTCAGTCATCAAACCCCTCCTAGCGTCAGGAAAATTAATCCACAATGTCAGAGGTTTATGTCAGAAAAGGAGACAGAGGAGTCCTGTAACTTTATTCGAATAAAGGGAGAGCCTATAGGCATTTTCCAAGGGGTCTCTCAAGTTGTTGGGGGACGCAGCCTCCTTTTGCATTCTAAGTTCCCAGCCACAGCACCCTCTTCCTTTTCCCCACTGGCTCAGCTATTCGGAAGGTAGACTTCCCAAATTACCTATTCTATGCCCCCCTCTAACATGCACCTCCCTTTTGTTATATAAAAGAAAGGGAAAACCTATTTATAATTCTATTAAGTCTTTGTTCTTTTTCTCTAGGTTCAGGAATTTAACATGGCTTTGGCTGAGCAGCAGTCTGTGTTGATTAGTAACATTTTCTAGAACTAATAGTTTCTTCTGTTACTTCCCTATCTATAAGTTCCTAGTCCTATTTGCAAGCAGATTCACATGGTCTGTTTGTAAAGACATTCATCTTACTCCTTTCAGTAGCAAACCACAGTCACAATTAGGAACAAACAGAAACTTATGCATTTCTAACTCATCCCCCACACTTACCAATAGTGGTTGAATAAAATGCACGTGCTTATCTTTCCCACTTACTCCCGGAAAAATCAAAAGAACATTTGGACCATTGTCTCCCCTTTGGCATAAAATTCAAAGTTGACTGAGAGACAGGTGTGACTACCAGGAAACACACTTCTCTGTTCAGACCCACCCTGCATGTTATCAAGGGCTCCAATGGGGTGAGACCCTGGTGTAACAGGAGACTCAGATACCCTTAACAATCCATTTCTAAGGCTACCTTTACTTTTCCTCATCCCCTCTTATATACCTGATGTACCTTTCTAACCAACTCCTCCAGCGGCCCACTCTGCCACCTCTCCTGCTGTTTGTGGGCTCTCACCCTCCCAGAACCGCCGAACTTTCTGCAAAGTCACTCACCTCTCTGGTAACCCAAACAAAATCCCCTCTTATATCAGGCCAGGCTTTGGTGACAGATTGTGTGTTACACTGTATACCAAAGCTGGTCCCTGGAGCTTACACCGCACACCAACGCCAATCCCTGCCCCAGTGTCCAGATTGCGCCCCCGCAGCACACCTGTCCAGGCCCCCAGGCCACTCTCCCAGCACCACAAGCTCTGTAAAACACTGGGTGCCGGCGCAGCTCGGCGGGCAGCCGTTGTTATAAACGAGGCCAAATCTCAAAAAAATAATCCACATTTATTAATATCCACAGCTGAGGACGGAGATTCGGGGTAAGCCCAAGCCCCACGCGGCAAAACAGACCAAGAACCAACAACAGTCCCGAGCCAAAACTGCTCACCCATCACACCACCACGCTATACCCAAAAAGCCCCTGCCTCTCGCTGAGAGAGGCTTTTTAACCCCTCCCCGGTCCAATTTCCCAAGAGTCCTAGTCCCAGGTGTCCGCTTCCTGTCGGCCATCCATCTTTCCCGTTGTCTCATGGGATGTGTAGTCATCTTCTGAGGTAGCTACCAAACCTGTGCATTGCTTCGCATGTGCTGGAACACTTTTATTTGTTTACGTAACTTTGCATTGCAATCAACCTCTTTAACGTTTATAACAGCCATAGCCAGCAGCGCAACAGGGACAGGAAGACGGACAAGTCGTCCTGCAGCCTCATGGAGCTGGGGGCCACTGCCGCTCCTGCCCACGGGGGTGGCGGCATCAGGCACTGCCCGGCGCTGAGCCCAAGGCTGCCTCACAGCTTCAGCTCGGTCCCACACCTCTCAACAGGTCCCCAGCCCATGCCACTGGTCCTGCAGTCTCGCACCTGGTCCCGGCACACCTCACCATAGAGAAACCCCCTTAAGTCCTGAGTAGTGAGTGGACAAACCCCAAGTCCTCTACCCTGGCTCCATAATGGCTCAGGGAGAGGTGGAGGTGTAGGAACAATACCTCCCTGTTTTCCTTATCCTGGAAGCTGGGAATACAAAGGACCTGCAGCCGGCCCTGTATTAGGTTGCAGATTTTGAAGATAAGGTGGGCAAACATCATGATCCTCACTGTTTCTCTTTTCTTTCCTTATCACATAGTCTCTCACTATTATTTGAGTCTCCCACTACTATTTGCCTTAAACGTATTCTTCCACACTCCCCTTCAACCAATCCTTTCCCAAACCAACACCATCCGTCCCCTATTGCAGAGACCACTTCTTGACTCCCCTTGTTGCCCCCTCTGGCCATGGATTGCCGAGAACCCTTCTCGACTTTCCCTTACTGACCCCTCTGGGCATCCATGTACCTCTGGGAGAATGTGCAAACCACCTCAATGTTCTCCCAAGGGACCCTTTGGAGGTATTTTGGGATTGCCATCCCTATAGTTGACACCCTTTCTTGACTTTACTATCCCCTCTGGGCATTCTGCTATGTGTTACTCCCCAAAGATCCCATTGTACTCACTGGTGAGATTTTCTGTGGTCCTTTCCTGTGGACTTTCCATAGATCCCCTCAGTCCATCACTCCTCTGTCTCCTGGACAGTCTTGGGAACACAATCAATTATCCAGTGCCAGCAAGTGTTGAAGGGAGCTGATCACTGAAACTGGGTGAAGCGTACCTCCAGCTCCCCTTGCCATGTACGCTCCCCAGATGGTGGAAGGATCCCAGACAAGTTCCCATCTTGTGCGGAAAAGCAACACTTTGAAAAGCCAGTGTCCACAAAGAAGACAGAGGAGTCCTGCAACTTTATTCGAATAAAGGGAGGGAGTCCACTGGGGCATATGCCCCTGGGGTTTTCTCTCTCGAGATTTTGAAGGACGCAGCCTCCTTTCATCCTAAACTCCCAGCTGTGTGTTGCCCTCTTCCTTTCCCCATTGGCTGAGGTACTAGGAAGGTACCGCCTTCCCAAACCACCTACCACATATTCCCGCCTTGAATATGTTATGTTCCACCAAAGTTCAGAAACTCGGGCTTGTGTGGACCCTTTTGTCTGTTTCAGGAGTCAGACTGTCTGAGTTCTGTAACAAACCTGCGGCTTGAAATTGGTAGAGACATTAAGACACATTTCAAAGACGTTAACACTCATACCCTCACCCATGGAATTGTTTGTAAGGACACTAGCACACATCTTTCCTATCAAGTCTGTCAGGAAAATTAATCCACAAACACCAGAGGTTTATGTCCAAAAAGGAGACAGAGGAGTCATGTTACTTTATTTGAATAAAGGGAGAGGTCATGGGCATTTCCCTTTCTCCTTCCCCACTGGCTGAGGTACTTGACAGGTACAGACTTCCCAAATTGCCTAGTAAAGACCCCCTTCTAATGTGTGCTCCCCCCCTTTTTTTTTCTTTTTCCTTGTGTCTCTGTTCTTTTTCTCTAAGTCCAGGGATTTAATGCAGTCTTGAGTGAGTAACAGTCTTTGTCAATTAGTGGAATTCCTATGTAATTTATGGTTCCTCCTACTGCTTCTTTCACCTCTCAGTATCTGGCTTTGTCTACAGCAGGCCCATAGCTTGTTTGTAAAGACAGCTCCTTCTCATTCCTTTCAATCCCTCCTCTTTTTATTTTCTCAATAATTGTCTTTACAAACTTTAGTTATCATTAACTTAAACTTGTGTTCCTGGGTCTTTTTGGTTTTTTCAGTGACATTATTTTCTGTCCTTTTGTAGCCATTTCTGGATCAGTAGGCATGGCTACTACCTGCATCCCCTTGATCACCTGCTGAAAGAGCTGCACTCAGCAAGGTGTCATGGATGGTAAAAAGATTAGAGTTGCTGCAGCACATCAGAGGAAAAAAAATCATTCTTTTAACCCATAGCCCACCAGATAACCACAAAAGGTGTCCCATTCCTATCTTTTCCACATTTGGACTGGTACATGTGCTAACTTTCAAGAAGGTCAAGAACTGTAGCTGTCTGGTTGATTATTATTTTAAAGACAGCTTGTAACTTAATTATCTGATTTAAATTATAAATGGGTTCTCTGGCACCTGATATTAATTAATTAAGATTCCAAGTGGCTGGTCTATAGCACTGTATGATTCACTCAGGTGGCCATTCATCTCTTCCCCACTTTTGGGTGCTCCTTCCAGCCAGCGATGCATTAATTGACCACTTTTCTCTAATTAGATCATCATATACTGAAAGGATATATATATATATATTAGATCATCATATACTGAAAGGAGTTGATCAATACTTAACTCATGTAAGCATGATGTTAAGAGTCAGCAAATATTAATCACAAGCTTAAGAAACAGGATTTACGCCTTGTCAAGATAAGAGGAACTGACCACATCTTGCCAAGATAAGAGGAACAGAACCTGTTGAAACCAGCACAGAAACCACGGAACCAGCCAACGAAGGACTGCGCATGCTTCAGGAAGAAAGATGAAAAGTGCAAAGTAAGGAAGACTGCGGGCCTTCATCAAAACGACCCCTGAGGAACTCGGAGCTTTCCTCAATGCGACCACCAGAGGACACTGCGCTTGTGCGTCACATATGCTAATGATATTTATGATTTCCAGAAGTAATTTGTGTAACCACACCTATCCCAAGGAATGTAATGAATATGTATATAGTGTAACCATATACCATGCTGTATAGGATACTGGGTGTGTGTGTTAGGAGGAGTGATCCCCCACGTACCCAGTGCCAAATAAAGCAAATACTCACTTCACTGACTTAGTCTCTGAAGTGCTTCTTGGCTTAGTGATGGAGAGAATCGATACTTTTGTTATAAATACATATTATAATATTGGCTTTTCGCAAATATTAAAGTGAATGCTGTATGTTAAAGTAGCTTTGCTGTAAAGATATAGGTTTTTTGTAACAATAACTAATGCCTTTATTTCTGTTATTAATAGTAGTAAAATAGCTGATATAGTTATGCTTGTGGTAATTGAACTGTCTGCTTGGTTGGATAACATCCAATGAACGTATAATGAAGACCCCTGCTACTGACTTGCCAACTATCAGCAACTACCATCTGTGAACACCATAGACCAAGGCCCAAGCTAGAGATGATAATAAAAACTGACCAAAACCACAGCCAAGAAATACTCATGCTCTAAAAAGGCAGACCCAAGGAGGAGCTATGCTAAACAGTTCCTAGAATATGTAAACTAGTTTGGGGAAAAAGTTTGAATATGTATAATTGTTTATGAATATGCATTAAGTTGATGCAATAGTAAAGGTATGTAAAGGGTGTCTCCACAATAGCAAGTGTGCTCTTGGCTGGGAGCCAAGGGTACCCGCCAGGGGTACCTGGTGCGGTGCTCTTGGCTGAGAGCCAAGGGTACCTGGCAGTGTAACTTTTGCTTTATTGTTTTTGTCCCTTATTGTCTTTTTATTAAAACTTTTACATTCTCACAGGAGAGTGAACCTCATTTTTCACACTTTGATTCCTAAATGATTTCCCTGAACTGGTGGCAGCAAAAAGAATAATGGTCTAATATACCCTACATAACATATCTCTCTCTTGGTTTGAAAGACACGTGTTTGCCAAGGAAGGCAGGAGCCTCCCTTGGAATGGAGAATGTAAGCCCCTTCCCTCTGAATTATTATATTTTCAAAATTAAAGAGCTCTCAGGCAATTATAGGAGAAATAGGAATAACAGTTCTTTACTTTCATATATGTATATATATAAAACAAAGCAATGATACAGAAGTACTAGCTTAACCTGACGGAGTCCGGATATGACCTGACACCCTGCCCAGCAGGGTGGTGGTAGCAGTCCGATTAGGTGGTGGCGGCAGTTCTCTTTGAAGTGGTTCTGTTGAAGCGGTGATCCTGTAGAAAGGTCTGGTCCTCCTCGGAACGTCCAGTGGTGGTTGTTATGGGGAAAGGTAAGAAGCACATGGCAGCACAAAGGAGCACATGGCGGCACAGACCCTGGTGGGAGGAGGTGTCACGTGGCAGACCCCTACAGAGAGGAGCCTGCTGGTAGCTGACAGACGGGTGGGCAGCGTGTGATCACCCCATAGAAGGACATTTAGAAGGTGCATTGCTGACATGGCAATGTGTCAGCATTGTGTCAGGTCACTTGGTGAGAATTACCATGTAATACTGTGCCTTGAAGAAGTGTATAAAACCAACTCGTTCCTTTGAATAAACGATCCCAATCCAGATCCAGATTCAGATTCCCATCCAATGAAGTCCGAGTTTCGGTCACTGACAGCTGTGTAGCTCTTGCCCTCTGGGAATCCAGTAGTAAGGCTGCTTGTGCTGTTCCGAACCCCAGATTATATCCACATGGGAATGCTTGGTTCTTCCCCCTGGGCGGAGCATCTCACAATGGGGTGATGTAATCCTATGAGTCATGACGTGGGTCCTTGATAGCCCATTAAACAGAGAGAGCTCCCGGAGGGAGTTACCAAGGATGAGTCATGGTATGGGATAATGAGCACAGCCCCACCTGTTTTAACAGCTTGTGAAGATGATAATAGAATACATACTTCTGGTTACATCTTATGTTGTAACCTAGGACACTCTCACTAGTTTGGAGGTAACCTGCAATGTTACCCATGGTCAGATCCTCCTGGCCTTACGCAGACTCAACAATTGCTAAGGTTAAAGGTTTTTGCTATGCCTTCTCCTAGGACTAAAAAAAAAATGATTCTCTCACCTCTGGCCCAAACCAAACTGACAATATAAAGATAAAATTATTAAGGAAAACATTCTAATGGTGTAATCTAATCACCTAATCTAATTCTTACGTTGTCTTCTGCGCCACTTGTGGCAAGTGAAGGCACAGAAACAACTTAACATAAAGAAAACAATGACAGCAAGGATTAGCCCCCCAGTGACTGGAGATCCGAGAGGAGGGATGCCCATACAGACTATTTCAGCAGACACTGAGTCGAGATTATGAAAAGTTAAACTTTAGCTAGGAGTTAGAAGCAATTTGTATTGATTGAACCAAAACATAAGCTAACAGAGGTTTAGAAATTTAGCCAAGAAATATAGTGCTATTCACCATTATGTGCCTGCCTTAAACTTTGCTTATAATAAATGAACTATCTAGGGACAAAAGAAGCTGATAGAATTATAGCTAGCACCTAGATTGTATGTTTAGATACAGGCAGGAGGTATGGGCCACCGCCAGAAGGCTTGCTGAGGCTTGCCCACAATAGAAGGTAACAAGTTCATAGCCATGAAGCGCTTCCTTACTTCATCTTTTGAGACCACTGACTCAAAACGAGACCACTGACCCAAATCAAGAAAAGAACTGCACACGCGCAAAGGACTAATAGCCTCATTTTAATAGGAAGCGGGAAATGGGAGGTGCGGGAAATAAGTATATGATTATTATGTAACACTTTGTGAAATAAATAGAGGGCAAATAACTGTAAGCGGCTGGCACGTCTCTAGGAGGTGACTCCCGTGCCACCAGCCGGCGTAATAAACATACCACTTTCTAACTTTAATTAGTTAGAGGGTTTTTTTTGTCCGCGAATACCGGTCTTTAACTACTCAACACGCTGTGAGTAGGCATATGAGGCTTCTCCCGATGTCTACCCACTGGCTACTGCTCTGGTCCACTCCTGTGGAGTGTCAGTCCCGTCCTTCTCTTGCAGCTGAGATGTCCAAATCTCTAGGGCCTCAGAGACCTTGACCCGAGTGTGATGGGTCCACCTGTGTTCAGCTGTCTTGATGGCTGTTTCTGTGGTCAGTAACACTCGGAAAGGTCCACGCCACTCTGCCACTAGTGGTGCTTCTATTCATTCCTAAACTAGGACCCAATCTCCTGGCTGGATGTTATGAACAGCAAAGTCCAAAGGCAAGGTCTGTGCCAGCTAAGCTTCCTCAAGAAGAGATTTCAGAAGTATCCTGGCCATATATTGTTTTAAATATACATCACTTATTTCTACCCCCCCACACTAGGTTGAGAATTACAAGGGTAAGGAATTCCAAACATCAATTCAAAGTGAGATAATTGAATATCTCCTCTGGATCTTGTCCTTATTCTTGCTAAAGCCAGTGGCAAAAGCCGTACCCATGGCATCTTAGTTTCTACCACCAGCTTCAGAAGGTGTTTCTTTATTTTTCCATTCATTCTTTCAACCCGGCCCGAGTTCTGGGAGTGCCGGGGGTATGGAGGTTCCATTGTATTCCTAAAGGAGTCATAACCCCTTGAAGAATTTTTCCTGTAAAATGAGGTCCCCCATCTGAGTCTATTGCTTCCACAGTCCTATATCTTGGAATTATTTGTTCCAAAAAAACCTTAATAAGTGATCCTGTAGCTGCTGAAACAGTTGAAAATGCTTCTGGCCACCGTGTAAGCTGACATACTATTACCAGAAGATATTTAAACCTTGCCACTTGGGGCATTTCAGTAAAATCCACCCGGCATCTTTCGAAGGGACATAAAGCCCAAGGTCTCCCTCTGCTGGCAATTTTCTTTGCAATCCTGTTACTGGTTTTAGCACAAATCAAACCCTCAATACCCCACAGCAACATATATTTTGAGGAAGGCTTCTGCCAGTCCTCGAGAGCCCCATTGGCTCCCTTCATGGAATTGTTCTAATATTTGTAAGGCCAGAGCTTTTGGTATCCACTGATTACCATCACTGGTAAACCAAGTATCCCCTCTTTCCTCTGCCCCACTCTTTGTAATTATCTCAAGTTCCTCTGGTGGAAAAGACAGTTTCTCTGGCAGTGATAGGGTTACTGGGAGCAAGGGGAGGATCATAGAGATTTGTGGCAACAGTGCAGCTTTCTGAGCCTCTTTGTCAGCCAGTCAGTTACCTATTGCCTCCTCTGAGCACCCTGCCTGCTATCCCCTAACATGTATTATTGCCACCCCTTTTGGTAAATTCACCACGTCCAATAGGTGAGAAATTAAGCTCTCATGATCTAATGTTTTTCCCCTGCAGGTTAATAACCTCTTTCTTCCCATAATTTCCCAAATGCATGTATCACCCCATATGCATATTTAGATTCAGTAAAAATATTCACTATCTTGTCCTGGTATAATGCACAGGCTCTTACAAGCACATACAGCTCCACTGTCTGAGCTGACCATGTGGGTGGGAATATCCTCCCTTCTTCTAATGATCTTCCCTTAATGATAATGTATCTTGTAACTTGCTTCCTTTCTATTACCCTTGAAGATCCATCAATAAACACATTTTCTCCCTCAGGTCAGGGAGTGTTTTATAAATCTTCCCTAGCCTGGGTCTGGACATGTATCACCTGAATGCAGCCATGGGTTTCTTCGTGGCCCCCCTCTTCAGAGCCGTTCAGACAGGAGGCTGGGTTAAACCCTTCCCTGCTTCTCAATTCTAAGTCTTTCTGTTCCATTAAACAAGATTCATACTGTAATAACCAGGTTCTGGTCATCCACTTAGAGGCTCTCTCGGTTAACAAAGCTTTAACTTGATGTGAAACTTTAACAATCAAATATTCTCCCATTGTCAGTTTTTGGGCCTCAGTTACCATTAAATTTGTGGCTGCACAATTCTGCAGACAATAAAGCCTGCCTCTGGCCATCAGGTCTAAGAGCTTAGAAAAATAAGCAACAGACCACCGTGTTCCTCCATGCTCTTGTACAAAAATTCCTTTAGCATGGCTCTGTTTAACATATACATATAATTCAAATTTCTTTTCTGAGTCTGGAAGAGCTAATACTGGGGTGTTGACCAATTTGTCTTTTAATTTTCTAAAGCTTTCTTCTCCTTCTGGTGTCCATGCCACAACATTAGGACTTTGTTTTGGGTTAAAAAGTCATATAAAGGTCTGGCTAAAACATAAAAATCCTCAATCCATGTTCTGCAGTACCCCACCAACCCTAAAAACTGCAGTAACTCCTTTTTTTTGTCTGGGGTAATGGTACTTGTAAAATTCCTTGCATTCCTTCTGGATCAATATACCGTAATCCTCCAGTCAACATGTGTCCCAAATATTTAATTTTTTTTCCTACCAACTGCTCCTTCTTTTCAGACACTCTAAATTCCTTTTTAGCAAGAAAATTAGGCAGCTTCACAGAGGCCTCTTCAACTACCTTTTCTTGTTCCCATGTTGTGCTGGTTTTGCCAAATTTAGAAATATATCCTTCAAGAGAAGGCTGGTCATGAAACCACCCCTCCCCCCCACCAGGTTTGGGAAAAGAAATAAACCTTTTTCCTCGAAGGAAAGTGAAAGAGCTAAAACTATTTATTTAATAGACACACAGGAAAAGGATAATAACACTGAGCAATAAACCCCCCTCGCTATAGAGAGAGGGGAGGAAAAAAAACCCTGGGAAAAACCAAAGTCCTTCCTCAGGTAGTCTCCCTTCTCCTCCTGGAAACGGACCAAGGTGGGCCCTCCTCCAGGGGGCCCCCACCTCGAGGGTAGAAGTCCTGATGTGTTCTGATGTGGAGCAGTCCAGGCAAGAAGAAGACAAGAAGAAGAAGAAGAAAAAAATATCCAAAATTCCAGGAGAACAAATTCTACCCTCCGGAGAAAACGGGCCAGAAAAAAAAGGTGCTTCCTTGCTCCCTCCCAGAAGCTGCGCTGGCAGCTAATCTCTGTCCTTGAAGTTTGCTCAGCTTTTCTCCTTCTTTTTTTTCCCCCCTCTCACCTCTCCCAGGCTCAGTTAAAGGCACAGAGGGCATAAAACTAATTTCTGGGCAGGGAGCAGAGGTAGGGAATACTCAAGTACTCAAGTCACCCCAAGACACCTGATAAGCAACAACCTAACTCCTGAGGGCGGAGTAACCTCTCGTAATATTTTCTGCAAGTCTTGCCCAAATGAAACCAGTGACTGTATCCCACAGGGATCTGCGGGAGGACTGTCCATGTCAATTGTTGTTTTACCATTTTATCTTCTTCTTGCCTTATTAAAGGCAAAATACTGTCCACTGTAATCAGAGACCCCCGGAAAGCATCCTTCAAATCCAGTACTGAATAATACTGATGTGAAGAAGGGATTTGATTCAGGATGGTATAGGGATCTGGAACTGTGGGACGCCTTGGTTTGACAATTTCATTTATTATTCTTAAATCCTGCACCATTCTGTAGGTTCCATCTGGTTTCTTAACCAGTAGGATAGGAGTCTTATAGGGAGACATACATGGTTCCAAAAGACCTGCCTTTAGCAGGGACTCAATGACAGGCTGCAACGCCTTCCTTCCCTTCCTTGAAATAGGGTATTGCTTTTAGACACCACTTGTCCTGGTTGCCTCAGAGTAATTTGGAGAGGCTCTATATTCAATTTTCCATATTTCTCTGGAACTGCTCACACTTCTGAGTTTATTTCAGCATAAGCCTTCTCAGACATTTTACACAAAGTTACCACAGTGTTAGCTTCTGTATTAGTTTTCACAATACTAATTTGCATTCCCACTTTAGCCATCAAATCTCTTCTCAGTAAATTACAAACACAATCAGGAACAAACAGAAATTCCTGCATTTCAAAACTATTCCTCACATTTACTAATAGTGGTTGAGTAAAATGCACCTGCTCCTTGAATATGCACTTACTCCTTGAATAATCAAAGATCTTTTTGACACTTTTCCACTCTTAGGGATAAAATTCAAAGTGGATCAAGAGGTCCCTGTGTCTACCAGGAAACACACATTCTCTCCGTCCGGACCCTTCTTAAAAGTTAACAAGGGCTCCAGTGTGGTGGGTCCCTGGTATAATGGGAACCCCTAGCAGCCCTAACAATCCATCTCCATTATCCTCTGGACTTCCTCCTCCTGAGGATGCAGCTGTTTCTGTGGACAGTCCCGCTTCCAGTGTCCCCCTGCCCTGCAGATAGCACACTGATTCTTTCCCAACTGCTGTTTGGGTCGGCTCTCCCCTGCTGAGGGAATGCCTCTGCCACATAACTTGTGGCCAACCCCGTCCCCTCTACCCCGGGGGACCCCTGTGGCCTTGCAGTTTATACCTCTGGGGCCGTAAAAACTCTGCTATCATCTTTGCCTTTGCCTTCACCTTTTCCTCATCCCTTCCTACATACATTTGCTGTATCCTAACCAGTTCATCCAGGGGCTTATTCTGCCCTCTTTCTAGTCACCCCCGCTACTGCCTGTGGGTACTCATTCTCTCACAGCTCAGAATCATTCGTTTCTTCAGTGAACCAAACAAAATCGTTAAAAGAAAATCCTAATCCTTCCACGTACAATCTGCATTACCCAGATATTCCTTCTTCCTCCTCCTTGTGCTCACGCTCTTTATCACACACACCGTATGCCAGAGCCGGTCTCTGTCCTGCGACAGTGTCCAAATGCCCCCCGCCGCCGCGCTCCCAGTGGACATGGCCGGCTGGGGCATCCCACAGCCTCATGGGGGTCAGGGGCCACTGCTGCCACTGCTTGGGGGTGGCAGGGTCAGGCACTGCCTGGCGCTGAGCCCCGGCTGCCCCACAGCCCCCACAGGTCCCCAGTCCGTGCTCCTGGTCCCGCAGCTCCACGCCCGGTCCTGCCGTTCCTTGCCTCAACCATATTTCTCTACACTCCCCTTCAACTAACTTTTTTTTCCTCAATATATTAACACTATTTGTTTATCTCCTGTTGTCAAGACTCTTTCTCGACTCCCCTTATTGCTCCCCCGGGCACAGATTGTAGAGACCCCTTCTTGACTCCTCTTATTGCCCTCCCCTCGGGCATGGATTGTCGAGACCCTTTCTCGACTTTCTCTTATTGCCCCCTTTGGGCATCTATGTCCTTAATTATCTCTGGGAGAATGTGTAAACCAACTCCACATTCCTCCACGGGATTCTTCGGAGATATTTTGGGATCGTCATCCCTTTTGCCGGGTCCCCTTCCCAGCTTTATCTTTGCTACCCTCCATGGGTGCCTTGTTTTACCTGTGCTACCCTCCATGGGTGCCCTCCCAGGTTTACTCCTCGAAGATCGCATTTTACTCACCGATGAGATTTTCGGCGGTCCTTCCCTGTGGACTCTTCACGGATCCCCCTGGTCCGCCACTCCTCTGTCTCCTGGACAGTCTCGGGAATCCAATCAACCGCCTGGTGCCGGCCGCCACCAAGGGGAGCTCATCACCGAGATTTGGTGAGGCGCCTTCAGTTCCGCTCGCTGCCCGCCGCCCCTGGACGGTGGAAATATTCTGTTACAAGAGCCCCCCAATTGTCAGGAAAATTAATCCACCAGAGCTTTATGTCCAAAAAGGAGATAGAGGAGTCATGTTACTTTATTTGAATAAAGGGAGAGGTCACGGGCATTTCCCATGGGGTCTCAAGTTGTTGGAGGATGCAGCCTCCTTTCTATCCTGATTTCCCAGCCACATTTCCCTCTCTCCTTCCCCACTGGCTGAGGTAATTGAGAGGCACAGACTTCCCAAATTGCCTAGTAAAGACCCCCTTCTAATGTTTCCCTCCCCCCCCCCTTTTTTTTTTCTTTTTCCTTGTGTCTCCGTTCTTTTTCCCTAAGTCCAGGGATTTAATGCAGTCTTGAGTGAGTAACAGTCTTTGTCAATTAGTGGAATTCCTATGTAATTTATGGTTCCTCCCACTGCTTCTTTCACCTCTCAGTATCTGGCTTTGTCTACAGCAGGCTCATAGCTCGTTTGTAAAGACTCTTTCGCATTCCTTTCAAAGTCCAACCATAAACTAGGTGCCAGAGTAGTCCTTAATCAGGTATAGAAGTCCGATAATACTTTTTAAAGGTACAGAATAGTAATTCTCACATCAATACCCAAGCTTATGAGGTTCGAGGGTGCTGTCACTCGGAGGATATCGCTTTTCAGCTTCATCTTTCCACAACTACACAGGAGAGGGCTCATACAGCGATCTGTCCTAAGCGTTTTGCAGAGCTGTTGGGCATTCACAGCGCCACTAGCAGAGGAGAACGGCAGGGCCGTGCTAAGCCAGTGTCTGTACAGGACGCACAGGTGCCCAACACCGATTCCTCTCTGAGAGACCTGTGCCGGGCGTCAGGCCAGTGACAGCGCTCGAGCGCTCCTCGCTCCCCCTCTTCCCAGTACCACCCGCACATCCCATAGCCTCCACTTCTCCCCTAGCCCCTGCTCTTGCCGGAATGCCTTTAAGGGGCGGCCCCGCGGCCATCTTGGGTACTGGCGCGTGCGCGGTTCGGCGAGGGAGCAGGAGCGATGGGGCCGGGGCAGAACAGCGCCGTGCGGGGTATGGCCGGCCGGGGGTACGGGGTATGGCTGGCCTAGGGTTCGAGGTGTGACCCGATCGGGGGGCGGGGCAGGGTGGGGGGCACGGGACCGCGTGCGGGCAGGACTGGGGGAGCTTCTCGGGGGCGGCTCCGCCCGGCGGCTCGCGCCCCACCGGACACCCGGGACAAAATGGCGGGCTTCCCCCACCCTCCCCGCGGGATGCCGTTGTTCTGGAGGCGGCCCGTGCCATCCACTCATCAATAAAATCCCTACTGCCGTCGGCGAGGGGGGAACGGGGTGTGGTGGCTCGACCTGAGGCCCTCCTCTTCCCGCCGTCCAACCTCATTGCCGTGTGAGGGCCCGAAGCCGTCGAGCTCCGCACCGGCCCTTTGCGGGTGCTTCGGCCCTCGCAGCGGACTCGGCCGCTCGCAGGATTTTATGTGTAGTGGGAACAGCCCGTTTCAGACACCACTGTTTTATTTTTGCCTTTCCACCTGTTTGTGTGAAAATTTCATGGAAACCTGTAAATTTCAGAGGTTTCGTCTGGCTCTCAATGTCCGATACTGTACAGTAGAGGTAACGGTGATATTTGTGCTGTGTAATGATTGACTCGAACCATGCCTGGGGTAGCGTTGTGTGTTTTAAATGCTGTCGCACAACCGGACGGGATGAAAGAGTTGGGCTGGGTGGAGGATAGAATAGAGAGCTGAAGTACCTAATTTTCTCTAAAAGAATGAGCTTCACGTGCATGACTGGTTTCCACTCGCAAAGCTGCTCATGGTTTATGTCCTTAATTCATCAGGCAGATAGTTTGGGTTTGGGTTTCTTTCGGGAGGTGAGGGAAGCGCTCGAGTGCTGGTACAGAGGATGGTGGCAAAGACGTTTGTCTAAAATGGGCTATAGTGATGGAAGGCTATGCTTATTAAAATAATCAGAGCCCTGAGGATGACTTGGTAATAGCTTGCTTTCAGGTTGTGTTCCCAAGGGCAGCTCACTGTCATTTACAATCTTGCAAGAATTAGAACAGTTCCTAGACATTAGGAATTGAGCAGAAAAACTTTGTGGAGACGGAGAAGAATATGCTTCTAAACAAACTGAAAATGTCCTCATTATCTAAGAAAAGCTTGGGAGCAGCTGATGGGACCAGCCTGGAGGGTGCTCTGTTTAGGAGGACCTAGACAGCATTAGGTTATTGTGATTTCTGACAAGATTAAACTTGATCAGTGCCTTATTACTGCCAGGTTACAGTTCTTCCTCCGGCTGGCATGTGGCTGATGAATTTTGAAAATCATTTATTCTCTACTGAAAACTAGACACCAGAAACTTAACATATTTTTGTGAAATTTAATTTGTGGTAGCAGTGGGGGAGTTAATTGCTTCTGTGCACGTTTGCCCTTTGGAAGGCAGTGTAGCACAGCTAAGGCTTTTTGTTTGAGAAGGGTGAATCCTGGCAGGTGTGACCCCCACACCAACCACAGATTGGATCACGGTGACTTGTCTTTTACTGGTTATTGGTGAAATCCAACAGTCTTTTTCCCTCAGGTAGCCTCTTTACCATACGGCTTCAGTTAAATTAAACCTGCCAGTCATAATCCCATTTTTTGTGGATGCTGTGGAGTGGTAGAAGTGATATTGTTGGCTTGACGGCTTGGCTTTTACTTTTAGGCTTTTTGTGCATCCAGTTACCCTGGATGACTTTTCAGTAGCCAAGTACCATGTGTTTCCCCAGCATTGCCTTTCGTGGGCAGTGACACTACTGGACTGTCATGAACAACTCTTGCACAATAATAATCTCTTAACTGGCAACAAAATGAGGAGAAAAATGCTTGAAAGTTACAAGCACTTCTGGAGACATAAAATACAGTTTTTGATGTCTGGAGTTATTGCTCTGTGACTTTTGAATAACATAAATATTTTATAAGAAACAGAGGTAACTTGAAAATTGCCTCTTAGGACTCTCTTGGACTGACTTCATCAGGGTGTAGTTCTCCCCCATATAGCTGCTAGAATGTAAATTGAGCTGGGTTCTTAACAAGGATCTTGGTGGAGGCAAGACCACTTCGGTTTCTTAGTGCACTTCTCAGTGCAGATGGTAAATGTGTGTTTTCCTCCAGATAAAATCTCAGAGCTCTCTAGCAGATCCAAAAACTACCTCTGTAGACTAGATCTGGAAACATCCGAAGCAATGTTTTAGATGTTAGAGAAAGAAGAGAGGAGAAACTTTGATCTAAATCTATTTCATTAGGGTATATCCGAAGAATACAGAAGATAATAAATCCTTATCAGTGTCTTATTGCCATTCTCATCTTCTGATTTTTTAGTTTACTTCTGTGCACTGCCTGCTTTCCTGGGACTTCTTTCTTTGAATTTGTTTCCTTTTTTCCATCTCTCTTGCTGTCTCTTCTCTCCTTCGTGTGTTAATTTTTCTGGCATTTTAGCCAACGTTTTTCCATTGTTTAGTGTTTAACTCACAAAAACAATTTTTCTGCCATGTTACGCAGGCCTGTTTTGTCTTGTCTTGCAACATTGTGGTTTTGTATTACACTAGGATTGGGAGTTCTTTAGTAATAACAACTTAAATGTTGCTCCTACTGCTTTTTATTTTAAGAATAAATAAAACCCCCTTGACACTCCACAGCAGTGTCACTCTGTTAACAGATGCCTCACAAACCTTAACAGTTTGGCAGCAAACTGTTGAATTGGCACCAGAGGTCTCTTGAAACAGTTCACAGTATTTAAAATTATCTGAAAAAATGTTATTCTTCCTGGTGCATTTAATGGTTAACTTAGTTAAAAAGATTAAATGAATGTTCCAGTTTTTCCAGATCTGCTAGTGAAACAAGACAAAACCTACTGCCTCTGAAACCCTGTAGGATGATGTAAGAGAGAGTCTGTTGAATAAATTCAAATATTTCTTCTAAATTTTCATTATATTTATTAAGGCAATTCTGGAATTTGAAGAATAAGACTGCTTTAAATGTTTCAATTTAATGTCTTGTCGGTTGATACAGTTTTCCATCCTGAAAGGGGAAAAGAGAAGTGGCTCCAGGGAAGTGATGAAAAAAGATAATACAGTAGAAAAGACATTGCTCTTTTATAAGAAAAAATACCTGAAGCTGGTGATGCGTGTACAGCTTGCATATGTGTGTAAAAGGTGACTCTGGCCCATGGGAGAAGAGGTAGAGGATCACTGCAGGATGAGATGACAATTTAATTCATGATCTCTGCTTGCTGAGCTGGATCTGATGTGCACAGTTATGGGGGATGGCCCAGGGGATGTCAGAGCGATCTGGGTTGGCTGCAGATGTGCAGAACAGTTCTTCTGAATGTGCTGCTGAATTTTAGTACAGACTTCTCTTGCTTGTAATGAGTCACAGAAATAGTACCAATTTTTTTTTACTCTTCTCGTTTGCTAAGTTGACTTGGACTTTTGGATGGGTACAAGTGAAGATCAGCTTCCTTAAGGTGCAGCACCTTTAAAGGTGCTTCAGTTATATGAGCCGTCTATGGTCTTCGTTAAAGTCACTCTTTCCCTTTAGATTCCATAAGGGAATGGATATGGTTCCCGTGTCCCCTCCTCACTTAATTAAAATGTAGGTGAAGATTTGATCCATTGGCATCGGTAGCAGCTTGGGCAATCCTTGCAATTGCTGCTTTCCTGAAAGCCACACAATGAGCAGTCCCTTGATTTTTGCTTTTGCTGTTGTAGCTGCACTTGACATTTCATCAGGAGTCACTTGAAAGTTGTCAGACCCAGCCTGTCCCCTAAGCTTACTGAGAACCTCCTCCCTGCCAGAGCCCTGCTCGAGTGAGACAGGGCAGGGATGCTGCAGCGGCTTTTCTTGGGGGAGCTGCTGTCTTGGATTTAAACTATAGCTGTTCTATTGATTAGTTTGGACTGTTGCGCTAAATTAAAGCAGATTTTCATGGAGTCCTTTTTAAAATTTCATTTCCTCACTTCTTCATCAAAATTAGTGCATTACTCTGGCTACTCTGGGGAATAAAAGGTGAGAACTCACTGGATGGATATAAAACACAGCATTCACCACATGGTCTCTGGGGCTTTTATTGTTTTAAGGAGTTGGGGAGCAGGAAAATGTGCCTGCCCTAAATTCTTCCATGTTAAAGATGATTTTCTGTATCTTAATATCATCTTACTGTTACAGGAAGTGTTTGTTGCTCATTTGCAGGGGAGGTCTCAGTGTATGTTGGTCTCTTCTGTGTCATTTACTAAGAAAATGAACTCTGAAGGATTTCTGCATCTTTTACTCCTTTAGTAAGACTCTAAAGGAGTACCCGCCTTCCCTGATCTTAGAGGGCTGCAGACCCTGTACAGGTAGTTGTCTAATTCCACATGTTGCTACAGCCAGACACCTGTGGATCAGTGTGATGCCTATGAACTAATACAGTGCTTAGCTGAGGAAAGGGCTTGGTATAGATTTTAGGAAAGTCTGTAAGACAGGGACAGAAGACCTTGATACTTTTAGTCCAAGCTCACGGTGGAAATACATCAAGTCATTTGGTCATGGAAAGTAGCAAGAACTAACAAAGGTTTTTGTTTCTTCCTAGACTTGAACCTAGTGATGTCTTTTGCTCCAAAGATGCCATCTGGCTTGGCATCTTACAAATCCAATTAAAACATAGGACAGGTTAGAAATTCCCAACTGAAGACTGTTCTAATTTTATTAAGTTCTGTAAATGTGCTAAAACTTAAATTCCTGTTTATTTGTCTGTAAACAGAACTCGCAGTACATGTGTATATGTAGAAGTGGTGGACAAAAAGCAAAGAAAGAGCAGCCACTTGTTACTCTGAGATGAAACAACCAGGGCTGGTGGTGCAACCCGAACCTTTTAGCCAAAGTCTAGCCAAAGAAAGTCTTCTAAGAAAGACTGCAAAAATTTTATTGGTAAATAAAGGGAGGAAAAGTGAGGATGAGAAGTGGTGGAAGGAGGATTTTTAAATGAAAGTTGTCTTGTGGAGATTCAGGACTTAATCTAGTTGAAATAAACATGTGCTATGATTCTTAAACATAATCTTTTTGGATCCTTGTTCTTTCCTCTGTACCACAGCAGGGATTTAATCTAAGACGGCTTTTGTTACTGGTGGTAGTACATTTAATAATATCTCTATTGCCAAACAACTGGCTTTAGTTTTTTTAGTTACAAGATGCATTTCATTAAAAGCTTCTCACTGCCCATGCCTTGCGGGGACAAACCTGTTTTTGGGTTGTTGGTGCTTTTCTTCAGTGACTTTCTTGCAATTGAAACAAACAACACAGATTTTTTGCTGCTACAGGATGTACTTACACCTGGTTTAATATGCTGAACTTTGAAATCATGTACTACTGATGTTAATATCAGTGTTTGCTAAATAGAAGAGTGGGAAAAAAAAACCCTAAACCAAAACAAAACCATGAAAACTCTGCTAGGATAATTCTCACCCTTGTGTAAAAAGGACTTGGTTGAAGTAGAACTGATCAGTAGAAAAGAGCATTTAACTAGGTGAGTATCAAAGGAAAGTACTCTTCTCAAGTAGACAGATACTACTACAGAACACAAAGATCTGTTGGAAAGTAAAAAGGTGTTGCTGCAAGCATGAAGACATTTACTGCTGAGTAGTTTTGATAGAATGTTGTGGTCAAAACCTGACAGTCTCTTGTTTTTTCTTTTATTCTAGTGGAATGGATTGCTGTAGCCTCCTTAGCTGCTGGAGCAGCTGCTGTTGGATATCTAGCTTACAAAAAATTTCTCTCTAAAGACAAATGCTGCAAAGCAATGGTGAATCCCCATATCCAGAAGGATAACCCCAAGGTAGTCCATGCCTTTGATATGGAAGATCTGGGAGACAAGGCTGTGTACTGTCGTTGTTGGAGGTCTAAGAAGGTAAGAGAAGAATGAATGGCCCAGTGTTGTTCATGTGCATGCATCTTTCAGCAAAACTATTTTTAAACTGCTTTATTTAGAGGAAACTAAACTCATCTCACCTAAACTATTCTGCATTGAGATGTAGCAATTTTCTAATCTATGGAACTATGCAGGTTTGTGCTGATGCTCAGAGTAAAGCCTGCAGATCAATGCTAATAGTGGACAAAATGTTTCTGTAGCTCTGAAGAAGATCTCTTGAAAAGAAAGCAACTGTCTGGAGCATGGTCATGAATGACAGATACCATTTTGTGTGCTACCTGTGCTAATACTGAGGCTTATCCAAAACTATTGGCCTGTTGCCAGTAGGAGCTCAGGAAACAGAGTCTGTGAGGACCTTAAGCACCTTTTTTTGGAGAAAGTTGGTGGTGTATGCCAGTGCAATCACAGTGGCATACTTTAAGCTCCTATTTTTGAGCAATTAAAAATCTGGCCTAAGTAGTGGTCCAGCTTGCTTGCATTTGAAGTTGGGTTGCCTCAATTGCCTTAAATTAGTGGTAACCTACCCTCTCAATAACAGTACTTCAGATTTAAATCTGATCTTAGGGATGTGTGACACCTGATGTAGCTGAGATGTTTATACTTTATCCCTAATGGTAGTTCTGGGATCTGTACTGAGAGTAAGCAGATTACATGATTAATCCTGTCCATTTACCACTGGTGCACATTTAAAAGCTTTTTTAGAAAGTGCCAGTGTATGGAGACTGAAATAATACAGACCTTCAAAGCCAGATAACTGCCTTGAAATCTAGCTCTCTCTGCTCTAGGGAGGTGAATATTCAACTTCTCAAGTCTTAGACATTGGTCTTACTAGGCCAAACTCAGCAATTTCCAGATGCTGTAACTTCTGGTTCTTGCTGTTGTCAGATCTGACTTCATTACCTTGCAGGTAGCTCAGGAGTTTACACATTTGTACCTGAATTTGGTTTTACAGTGTAACACTGCTAAGGATTAAACGGCATTATGATTTGATTCTGAAGCAGTCTTGTGGAGGTGGCCTTGTCTTCTTTATTCTGTTTGGAGTCTGAACTGAAAAAACCCCACTTGAACCCTGGTGTTTGTGCTTTCTGCTTCCTATTCAATCTTCTAAACAGAAATGGAAGATAGTGTCTGGTTCTACTGCTTGCATTGCTGCTCCTGCCAATTGTTTGTTATTGATAAAAACCTTAAGAAGTACATTTTGGCATATGTTTAAGGGATATTGTCAGTTTAGGAACATATTGCCCTACTGAGTTAGAAAGGAAGTAGATGAGGCTATAATGAGTGCGTTCTTAGAATTCTGATCTGAAAGGTCTTGTAAAGGCATTGACGAGGTCAGTGGAAATTTTGGAAGACATTTGTGTTCTTCTGCTGTTTAACGATGAGTATTTTAGTCAACATGTTCTGCTTCAAAGGCTGTAGTTTCCAGTTTTGTTGCCTTCCCCTTGCCTTGATGGACTGACCTGGCAGCATGGGTAGCATAACCCTTAATATGGTTTGTGTGCTTCTCATATTTGTTATTGCCAGGCAGTAATAAAATACGTCATTCTCACATGCTTGTCATCTTTGGAAGTTGTCAGTTAGCATTATCTGGCTCTTACAGTTCTCAAACAGTTAAAATTTATAATTATATGGTGTCAGAATGTGGAATGTGTGTGTTTTAAATGCAGGAAATTACAGTTACTTCAAATGCATTAAGTACCTGCCGTGTTTTTGTTAAATAGGTGCATATGAAGGCTAGAAGAAATGTCCTTTTGTATAACTGTGTGCACTTCTCATGAGATTGAGGCTCACCTGAGGCATGAGGCTGTTGGTAGAACCAGTTATGTCGGTAACCACAGGATGTTTCTGTTGCACTGATAGTGTGCATGCACTTACAGCTGACCCCACATGGTGCTCCTCCTCTACAGCGACTAACAAAACAGTTGAACTATACCGGAGTATTTTGGAGCAACTCTTGGAAAAAAGAGCAGGATTATGTGCTGTTGTTTTTGTTTGGGTTTTTTTTTTCTGGAATAGTATACTTAAAAGGCTTTTGTGCTGGCCAAAGTCTTTTTGGAATGTATGTGTTTTAAAAAACCACACGTAGTATCTTGAAATAAATTTGTCCTGGCACGTAATTATCTGTTAATAATAAATGGGTGGTTCTTTAAATAACCATTTTCTATTCAGAGTTGTGCTCTGCAGGCACTTAATAGTTGTCCAGTTTAGTAAAATAAGCCAGTGCTCAAACTTACCAGTGTAGAGGCAAGAGCTTTTTCTTTAAACTGTACTTAAAGTTAGAACACTTGTTTTCTTACTTGTCTTCGTTTTCAGGTGTGAGTTGGGGGGGGGTAATTAATTTGCTGTCTTTTTACAATGACCTGCAGCCTCTGTGTCTTCTCCCAGAGAAGTATTAGTCCCCAGGTTGTGGGTTGAGGAGTACTGCTGCAGATTATCATCAGAAATAGTGATAGAGAATCCAGACGTGTTAGTGTCAAGAGAAATCAGTTGAGTTTTCCATATCACTGTACAATTCCCCTTGGGTTTGAGCTTTGGCCGCTATTGCTAGCCTCCTTTATTCTTAGTTGGGGATGAACACATTGTGTTGGGGTGTGCTGGTTTGAAAGCAAAACCAGTGAGAGGCTCCAAGTCAGAAATACAATTTAATAGGAAAGAACAAATAAATGCAATAGTACAAAAAAGAGACCACTGACAGAATCAGAATACAACCTGACACCCTGTTAGTTAGGGTGGTGGTAGCAGTCCAGATGAAGTGGTCTTGTTGGNGCTGATGGCCCATTAACAGGAGATAGTTCAGGAATGAGTTACCTATGAGTCGTTTGGCAGGGCATTGTTGGGCCCATTAACAGAAGATAGTCCAGAGGGAGGAGGCAGGGACCACCACCCCACCTGGTCTCAACAGCTCATGGGGATGGTGATAGAATATTTTTTGGGGCACATCTTACACTGTAACCTAGGACATGGGGCCAGTATTCATCTATGCAGTATCTAGTCTTTAAGGTGACCAAGTGAGTGTCTCTGGAAAAGTGGTGTTTGGTTTGGTGTTTTTTCCTGAGAAGCTCAAGTCTGGTGTACCAGCCCCTGGGAGCCTGTGTTCTGAGACCAGCTGACCAGTAGGATGAATTCAGCACAGTCACCATTGGTAGCTGTTAAAGATGTCTGGATGCTATCTGAACCTAGGAATCCCACCATTTTTGTTGCTTGAAAACTACAAGTGATGATGTTGCTGTAGCTGGACTTTGGGTGCCTCCTTCGGGCTTGTGAGATGTTAATGTCTGATGGAAGCTGTGTTGTTGCTTCTGTGAAGACCAGTGGACTGTGGTGTTGCATGGAAAAACAACTGGGCCAGGAACACCTGCTGTTGAAAGCTGGTCAGTGTCCCACAAACGTACATTCCTGTTTGCTCAGATTTTGTCCAAGTATCTGTCACTACTTACTCACTGAGTCACAAGTGACTGATGGAAAGAGAAAGTTTCTACATGAATCAGCTTACATGAGCGTTCTCGGAATTCAAGGTTTCTTTATTCAGAAACATTGCCTGCCATTTTTAGCATAGGTTTTGACATTTCATTACTGTGAAAAGCCAGAAGAAACTCCCACACTTCACCTCTCTCCTTCCATCCCAACGTTACCCTACAGACCAGGTGGGGTTATTTTTAAAGCTCTGTGTATAGTTTCATTGTATTGCTTTTGTGCAGTACTTTGAAATCTTTTATTCTAACTAAGCATGGGTGATAGGGTATTAAAGTTTTTTAAAGGCTGTGACTGAAATAGGAACATTGAAATCAGTGGAACCTTGTATACTGACTGTGATGGTACTGCAAGAGAATAGTGCTGTTGCAAAGGCAAAAGCTGAGTAATGCCCAACTTTGAGTCATTACTTGAAAACCCATTACTTGAAAGCAAACAAAATCGTAACTGAATGCAAAATATTGGTGTGTGATTTCTATGATCGTCTCCAGAGTTTGCTATGCAGAGGAGGTGTAGCCCTGAAATCACATCCTTGAGAAGTAATGGGATCCAGCCTCACTCTTACTGCCTCACAGAATGTCTTTTGGTTCTTCATGTGATAAGACCTGCCCAGGAACAGTAGTTATCACTGCTCTGGGACCTAAGCAGTTAGAGGTGGCTAAAGGAGTCCCTGTAATTCTTGCTCTGACCAGCCTGGTTTAGGGTGGGGTTTGTTTGGGTTTTTTAATGGAACAAACATTTCTTCAAATTGCTTTCAACTGATGTGGCTCTTAAGGGCAGCACTGAGGAAGCTTGGGGACAGGGTTGAGATTAAGGTACTCCAGGTAGGTTACAGCTGAAGGTCTGCTCAGGCTGTAGTTTTCTCCTGCTCAACTGAGGCAGGAACACCAAATAGAGTGGAGTTTGGTGGCTGCTTTTTTAGAACAAGCCTCTTGTCTGCTCTACACTAACAAGGATAAAGCTAATGTTCAGCTGAAACTCAGGGAGACCTGAGACGCTGGCATAAAAGTTGTGGTCTGTGGTTTCAGTGGATTTAATGAGAAGATGCCTAATAAACTTTCAGCATGGATTCTTAGTTCTGACTCTGGATGTACTTTAGATGTGTTTATTCTTTCTTTTTTCAGTTCCCACTGTGTGATGGCTCTCACACAAAGCACAACGAGGAAACTGGTGACAACGTTGGGCCTCTGATCATCAAGAGGAAGGAGGCGTAGAGTGGACAGTAGAAGCTACAGAATCAATGTCTGACAAATCCTCTGCTCTCTTGTAATTGGAGGAAAAAACTACAAATTCTTTGTCGTATCACTGAAGACTTCCCAATGCAGTATATACATCAGGCTTCAGCATGTATATTTTCTCTGGTGCTTGTTGTCTTTCAATCACTATAATGCATAATTTACTCAGTAGTCATGGTTTAAATTTTTTGTCCTGTAAAGTGTGTATACCCTCTCACTGAGTGTGAAACTAAAATGATGCACAGAATGTACTTCATCAGGAAATAGGTACTAAATTATTTTCAAATACATGTGTATCAAAAGGTAGATACTAAAATCCTGGAGAGGTTTTAAAGTCACAGAGCTGGATAGATGTCCATGTAGAAGGCAGTGGCAGGGAAGAAATCACAGTGCCATCTTAATCTCTGATTATGCTGCATTTTCTGCAGATGTCACGTTTGGCCTGTTAATCTACTGTGCTGTGTGGCTTCTGTAAAAGAACAAATTCAAAACTGCTAGCTATGAACAGACAACAGAAAAGGCTGAAAGTAAGATGGGGCTAGAGGGCAACTTCACCTTTGATTTTACAGCAGCACTGAAATTTGACCCTACTTGCATTTGGTATCAAGAAAATACTATCCAAACTGCAGACCTGTATTTAGAGTAGGATTAGACAAATGGTCTCTTAGAGCTTTCTTAATAGATGAGTGGAATGACACAAAGTGCTCCAAGAGTGATGAGCAGGGGGTGGCAGGGTTGTTTTTGCTGCTAGAAAGCCTTAGTTTCGCTTGCAGTCTTGCAGTGAAGCCAGCTTCCCCAGACAGGATGCTTCTGTGGGGCAGCTATGCTGATTAATTCCAGAAGCTAAAATAAAAACTAAAACCCCACCAATCATCACCATCTGCTTCACCTTTGCACTGGCTGGTTCTGGAAAGCTCTTCCCGATGAGAAGGGAGGAGGCACACCTTTCTTAGTATGTGGCCTTAGGCTCTGTGTCTTAACTCCTGCCTCCCTGGGCTGCTAATGGCGTTCAGCTGATTTTACGAAAAGACCCTGGCATGGACAAAGAAAGGCTTTGGAAGTAGAAACAAGGAGGGAGGGAAGAATGAGTTGGAGAGAGCTCTTACCCTCCTTACCCATGGCAGTTGTCTTCTTGTCTGGCATGGTTGCATTAATGGCTGTCATGTTGGTTTCCTTAAATAACTTTGATTTATTATCATGCATATAACTACAAAGCAAAACCCAAAGAGTGGGCAGCAGGGGGCAATTTTGTACTAAACCCAGTCCATTAGTGTAACTGTGGCCTGCATAAGATTGAGCTCTGAATGTCCTGGGACAGAAACTACTTCAGGGCTAGATGAAAGGCCTTGTTAAGAAGCTGACATTTTAGCCTGAACCCTTAGGGATTCTTCAGATGATCAGCGCAGGAGAGGTTCTATTTATTTTATTTTTTTAAGAGTGGTTGGTACAACTGGTTAAAACTGAAGATGTTTTGCACAGTCTCTATTGTGAGACTTTCAGAGGCTGAGGTCTTGGCCAACTGGTCTGAATTTGGGCAGAAGGCACAAAAAGTAAAGAAGGAGGCACAGGCAGAGAAAGGGTTTGCAGGTGGAGTGTCGGAGTAAGGGCACTACTGTCCAAGAGACCTCTACTTGAAAGAAGTTGCAGTCAAATGTGTTTGTCTTTTTTGTCTGTCTTGAGTGTAAAGACACTTGATATTTTTTACTTTGCTGAGTACTAATGCATATGGAAAGTTGTTTTAACCTTAAATTATCAAATACATTGCTTTTATCCAAAGCAAAGTAACTTCTGTATTATTAGAATATGACACTGGATATTTCTGTGTTTTTGTCAAATACACATTTGAGCTCATCTTAATCTCAAGGCTGTAAAGTCTGTGTTCTCATGGGTATGCTTTCTTTGAGTAGTGCTGTACAGCAGTGCTGCTGTAGTCATGCACCTGTGTCTGGGGTGGATTTTCCTTCTGAGACTCCTTTTCCTGTTAACATCAATGCCTGGCTGCTCCTGAAGGAATAGAAATTCAGTGTTAATGGTCTGAGAAATTAGGTGCTGAGGTTTCAGATGAGTCTCCTGAGTCATAAAACTCTTTTGTGGAGTTTGCCAGTAAAATACTTCTAGGAGTTTGGGTCCCAGTCAGGGAACTGGACCCCATGGGAAGTTTTTATTCCTGGGAAGCAAAGTTGCAGAAACAGAGTCTGTGTTGATTTACATCCTGGTGACTTTTGTTTTGGAGAAGTGTTGCATTTCTGAATGTCAATTTGAGTGTTCAGATCTTAATTAGAGGCATGTACAATTCCTTATTTATGCAAGTTGTTCGAATGTGATGAGGAGAAGAGAAACTTGGATTTGAGGAAACAAACTTACCAAGCAGTGTCAATGAGCATCACAGAGAACACTTCATTTTTTCTCTTAGAACCATAATAGGTCACCACATTCTAATGGGCAGAGTGCTTGACTGTTCCAGTGTTTTCCTAAGTCTCTTTCTTTAGTGCTTTCCTCAAATAATTTCTAGAGTATGAAGTGCATTGGTTACATTTCTACCAAGTTTTAACCATGAAGAAATGATGCAAATGTGCAGTTTTGACCTCACATTGAAACTCCTACTAGAAATGTGGTACAAATCCTTCAAAAATTAAAGCAGAGAAGAATCCTTGCCGCAGAGTAAAACTGTTTCTGCTCCTCATTGTTATTTTCAGCATGTAAGTGTTGGGAAGGTCAAGAAATTAAAGTACTGATTCTTGAGTAATTGAGCGTGACTCATCGAACTAGTGTAAATGTCAGGTATTTGAGTGCTTCTACAGTCAGGATCCTTGAAGGGGAGAGGCTGTCAGTTACAGGTACTTCCTGCAGGTTTCTTTGGAGCACTGTTAGTCTGCAGGCTGAGGAGGCGGTGGAGGCCAGCACTGCAGCTATACTGCTCCAGCCGATGGAAGCAGAGGCCGTGCAATGGGGCCTCCATGAGGGCAGTGCTGGTCTAGGGACTTTCTCTACAGCCAGGGATTTAAGGGATTTCAGCAGCAATGCTGGCTGGCTGAGCCCAGGCAGCTAGAAGTGCTGCATAAATATGTTGGGGACTAAGCAGCTTTTCATGCCCAGAGCCTCATGCACTTTGAGTCCAGGAGTTGTGTTGCCAGTTCCCTGACAGCGAGCTGCAGAGCTCACCACAAGCCTTGCTAAAATTACAATTTTATTGCAGTTTGGGCCTTGTTCTGGTGCTGTTGGGGTCTGTTAAACTTACCTCATGCAATTGCCTTTTCAGTGTATTGGAACTAAAGACATGGAAACATGAGTCACTGCTCTATCACAGTTGCTCACTCCCAATAAACAGAAGAACATTTTATAATAGGAAGGATAAGAATGTAGGCATGAAACTAAACATTGGTTTTGCAGAGGAACCTTGTCAGCTGGCTTCTCCTTAGCCACCCTGGACATGGAAGTCTCATGCAAAATTTGGCTTTTGTTTCAACTCCTGAAGCTTCAAGGCTGACAAAACCCACCCTGAGCCCTGACTGGATTAGGTGGATGAACACAGTCTCCCCTTGCCTGTGGGCAGAGAGAGGATGCCCAACACCCCTGCCAGGAGGCTGAATTTATTGGTGTTCACCATCGCTATTTCAGCCCAGGCAGAACATTTCACGCAGATCTGCGCTGACACATACTCAGTCCAGCAGTGTTGGATACCTGTTCCCTCAGTTGCTCTCTGCATCCAGGCTTGTTCTGCTGTCGTTTTCTTGCATTGATGAGTAGCTTCTTTGCACTGTCAGAATAATTTTCCTAGAGCCATGATTAATTTAGAATGGGTATCTGGGGCTGCTGCTTGAAGCTCTCTGCTGCTTGTTTTCTATAGCTGCTGGGCTGTGTAATGCATTTCTTGGCAGGAAATGCAAGCTGCCTAATGCTGAGGCTAATGCAGAGAGCAGGTGAATGAAAACTAAATAACATAAAAATAAACAAATTTGTGAAGAGAAAGAAAAATAGGAAAAGGGAGGAAAAAAATGTGGTGGGTGGGAGGAGAGCATAAGCTAGAGAAGGCTTACCATCATGCAACAGTACTAAATGGTAGCAAAAAGGGATAAATCAGACAACACAATGGTATGTTGCATTTCATTATACACCTTAATAGAGCCAAGCATAAGAAGTATGACGTGGCGGTTCTATTAGCCAAATCCATGCTTCTCAAGATTTGAAGGGGTTATGTGTTTGAGGAGACATCTTACTGGGGTTTTTCTTCTTCAACTATGAAATCCTGCAGTACTGGACAGAAAGAAACGTACACCTGTGCGGTGGGTCCTGTTAGCAGTCTCCTGTTCCTCCACACCCCAGTTTGTAACCTGTTTAATTAGATGTGCAGTTGTAATAAATAGGAGTATTTACCAGTATGGCCCCAGAAGTCAGTAAAATCACAGTAGGTTTACAGGCGTAGCAAAGCAGAATGCAGTCCACCTTTCCCATATGCAGTTTGGATTGGTAAGAAAGGATTTAACTGACTTCTCAAGTAACTTCTTGAGTTTCCTTCAATATATAAAAGCTGCAAAGGTCTCGCATAAGCACAGAAATAGATCACGTCTCTTGTTACGTTTTCCCCAGCTGAATACTCAACCATCCCTCTTTTCCTATTTGACATTGCACTGCCCTTAATCTGCTCTGCTCTGCATCCTTTTTGTCATGCAGACTGCGGTTTTCTTTTGCTGTTTTTCATGTGTGGCAGACTTACACAAAAAAAAGTGCCTTCTCCTCTCCAGGAGCAGCCTGTGCAAAAAAGCTTCCCGAGCATGCCAGAAATTACAGCTTTAATGTGTAAAGCATTCAAAAATCAGTGTACTGCAAGGATCTGCTCAGTAACTGCAATGTTTGTTCTATTCAGTCAAGTTAGCGGGCAACAGGCAGCAAAATGAATAATAAGGTCACTGACTGCGTAACTTTTCTCAAATACTTTTCTACAGCTGGCAAATATCACCATACATGGGTAAGACATGTTCAAGATGCACTGTCTGTTCACTGCCAGGGCTCTTGCTCAAGGTTTGGGTACCAAAACAACAGCCAGCAGACTTCCACTGCAGTAATTACTAAATTTGTTGCTGTTTTCAAACAGTGTGGGCTTGTTCTTTCAATCTCATTCTTGGCCCTTACAGCTGTGCAGGTTAAATTACTTTTTAAGGGTTGTGAGTGTTGTCTTGCAAATAAATTTTGGCAGTAGAATACCATTTAATAAAAGAGACTTTTTTAATGCCAGTGGGTTTAATCGATAAGAAGTGTTTAATTTACAGCAGGTGGAGGCAATCTAAGTCACCTCTAGGAAGAGACAAACAGGCATTTTAAATAAACCTCTTGGCATGTTAATCACCTTAAATCAAGTTCCGGGCTTATTGTAAAGCATTGGGATGTGGCTGGTAAAATCCCAATGCCATCATGCATTTGTAAACCCTGAGCAACCCCTGATATTGATACAACACTGTGCTTGGAAAAAATCCCTGTTTAGAAGGACAAAGGGAGGCTTTGTATCTACATGGCAGCCATGAGATCAGGAGATGGTACCAAAGACTTTGATCTGAAGTTTCTGTTTCAGAAAGAACTTCAGCTTCTTTCTCAAGGATGTCAAAGCACACTCATCTATCATTGATGTTTTCTAGGACTGGAGGCAGCTGAAGCATGCTTCAGCTATTTAGACTCTCCACAAATCATGGTTTAATCATTGATGGGGCATTGATAGTTAATTGTATGTTCCTCTTCTCTGTGAGAGACCAGGCATGGAAGCTGGACTCAGTATATGGCATGGTGAGGGTACACAGAGCAACAAAATGACATCTTTTGTCTTTCCCTCAACACTCTTCCTGCTGCTTCCCAGTGTTTTGTTGGCTTTTTTTTGGCTGCAGATGCACACTGGCCTGATGATCTCAGGCAACTGTTAACAGCGACTTTAGGATCTCTTTCCTGGGCCATGACGGCCGGTTCCATCATCAACATTGAAGAGCTTTGGTTTGGATTATTTTCCTCTACGTGTGTTACCCTAGGTTTATCTACACTGAAACTCTTATGCCAACACTGTGCCTTTTGTTCAGTTTTTTGAGATCCTGCAGGACGTTGTCATTGGCATGGCATTTGACTGCCCTAAGGAGGTCAGGAATATCCATAGACGTGGAGATTTTGTGTACTCTCCCTTCTGTAGGTTGTGAATGAGGATGTTGAATAAAACCAGTCTCAGCAAACACCCATTGCTGCCTCCTCTCCACCATCAAAGCCCTTCCATTTGCCTCCCACCCTTCAACCTACTCTCAGTTCAAAAATGAACTTTTCCTTCAAATACTTGGCTTAGTTTCTTTATTGATCACCAAGAAGAAAATAAAATCCAAGGATTCTGAAGAACTATTGAAATTAGCTTCTCACTTTTCTAGTCCTTGTATCTTTCTAGTACAGAACAGACCTCCCCAAATTTACAGCTGCAGTTCTGATTGTAGAAAAGGTGATCTAGAAGATCCACAACTGCCACGAATTAACCTTGCAGTAGTTTTTAAATGTATCACATTATCACAGAGAGTGTAGGTTGGCTTTTGACAGCATCCCTTTGTTTTCTTTGTGGAAAACTCTAGATGGACCAGTTGCCAGGGAGGAGAGTAGTGTCAAAGAGTTTGCATCAGTTTGCCAGGTAAATATTAGTCATTGTGGGACATGATGCCTAAGTGACAAGGCCATAGCTGGGAAAGAAAGCAGGACAGCACTGCTGAGTTTTACAGTTGCAGCAGACAAGGGTAAGTTTAGATTTTCCTTCACTTAACAAAAACTAAACAGGACAGAACTTCTGTGAATTTAAAAAAGGATTAAAATCCCTGAGTGATTTTAAGAGGTCACAATACAACAACACTTCTGCTTTGAAATGGCAAGAAAAAAGAGCTGCAATGCAGCTACAACTTCTATGCTGCTGCAATGGTGTCTGCCTTGCACTGTGTGAGTGGGACAGGCCTCCCTGCCTGCAGGAGCCCCACTGCAGATGCTTTCGCCTGTCCAGCAAATAAGTGGTTTGGGTGGTGGACATTTGTTCTCAGGCCCACATGTACAGTCCTGGCCAGCTCTGTCGCAATCTGTTGGGCTGGCAGGAGCTACGCAAATGCAGCTGCCTGATGCAGGAAGTGGCTCTGTGGGCAGCAGGATCCACATCTCTCACACAGACCTTTTGCAGAAAACATTGCTCCAGCAAAAATGCAGTATTTTTGGTGAGGTATTGAAGAGGTGGCTGTGAACCATGTGAAGGTACAGTGAAAAATCCAGCAGTGTTTGCTGTCAGCATACTTCTAGAGTACTAATATTTCGGCGAAGACCCAGGCCCACTAATCTGTTTACCTAATGTCCTCCTGCACTTCCACTTAAGTATGAGCTTATTTCCTGTACTAAACTACTGTGCATCTTGCAGTTAGTTATTAACTAGCTGTTGTGTTTGAAAAAGGCCTTTATTTCAGCAGAAAGTGATTCTTTTGTAATCCTCTCTCAGTTTGGGGCAGCTGTGCGATCTGCCCATGACACATCCTCTCGCAGCGCAAACACAGGCCTGGTATTTTCTAGGCATTGTTAGTCTTGTACATTGTGATCAGACTGAATGAGGTAAGACTGATTTTTACCAACAGTGAGAAAGAGTAATCCAGAATTAAGTATAATTTTGCCAAATGCATTTTGTTGGGGGAATTGGAGGAGATTCTCAAACAAGTGCCCCTCCTTTAGGAGCTGTTCGCAGCTTCTTCTACTTTCTCTTGGAGTGCAGTCGCACAGCCTGGAGATGAGAAATTTCCTTGGGAATCTTGCTGGTAGGTTCAGTTTTCAGTGCAATCTCTTACAGTATCACACTGTGGAGAAAGGAATTATTTGCCATTTCTGCTATTCTCTCTGTTTCACTTGTTTCATTTTAGAAGTTCCCAGATAAGATTAGTGAACTCCATGTGCTGAAGTGTAAGAGTGGAGTGAGTGAGTGGAGAATAGTCTCATGTCACTTGATTTCTGTATGCATAAATCTGACTAAAGCAAATGTCAAGGAAAAGGAAAGAGTCAATGTTTGCTTATTCCAATTACTCATGCTTTCGTATTTCTTTTAATGCCCTCCAGGCCTACTTCTGTTAGCTGCAATATCTAACAGCTATCTGTTGAGGACTAGGTGCTTGAATAGTCTTTAAATTCCATTTTTTTGCCTTTTAATTCCATTTTTTTTTCCATTGAGACTTCAAGTTCAGGCAGATCACAGTGTTAGATGGGCACTTAGACAAGTTTGAAATGCCATCTGTGTTTTTCTCTCTGTGTTTAGACCCAGATTAGCTGAAGTGCCTCCCGTCTCTGCAGAGGAAAGTATGTTTCTGCAAGGCTCAGGTTGGCATCCAAACCTTGCAGCAGCTGCTGCTATCAAGACTGGGAGTCTTCTCTCTGCCAGACACATACACTTGTGCTTTTTTTCACTGTACTCCTCACTAATTCTTGTGCAAGGGTAGGCCAATCTGTGGTATTTCTCTCCTGTGCCAGCACCCCCCTGGGAAAATTCATCATTGGATATCTGAAGATAGGAGCTTACTTTTGCACCCATCTGGCTCCTAATCTTTAGGGCTGGACAGTAATGACTGATGAGAAGGGGATATTCAGGAGGGAAAAACGTTTTCTGCCCAGCCGTGTTACTTCAGAAAGGATCTTGCTGAGCTGTAACCCGTCTGCACCACCTTACCCAATTAAGAGTGTAAAACAAACTGTTCCATGAACAATGAACTAAGAAACTCAGATTCAATAGATTTATACGTTTTGCTCCTCTCTCTCACTCTTCAAGTCTTAATTTTCCCAGTGACACTCCTGTTCCTTTGATACTTTAATTTCCCCAGTAAATCCATTAAACTGCCATCACTCCTCCCAGCCACCTGCCACATCTCTACATCTCCCAGCTATGGGATGGGGAAGAGATGGTAAATAGCCTAGCTCCCCATATCATAGTTCTCTGATGTCCGTGCCAATTCTTGAATATGCATCAGGCCATTTTAGAAAACCTGGGGAAAAATCTCTGTATCTTCTAAAATTCATTTTCCTGTCTCTGGCCTTTTTTTCCTGTTTCTGTGACCTACTAATGCTAAAAACAACTTGATACTGGCAGATATCACAGCAAAAGTGCGGATCTAATACTCACAGAGATCTGCTCATTTTATAAAGGAAAGAAACAGCAGAAAGAAAAGGCAGTAATTACAGGCTGCTAAATAGAGCTGATATGTGCCCTAGTGAAGTGTTCACAAATAGCCAAGTTTTGGGGTCCTGAGAGTGAATGCAGGGCCATGCATACCTTCCTCTGTCCAAGGGAAGGTAAAATTCAACTTAGAAATTAATCCGTTATCCAATTTAATGTGGTGTTGGGTCAGGTGCACTCATCTCTAATGCAAGACCACCATGTACAGAGAGTGGCAAGGTTCTGGTTCAGGCTGCTTTAAGGGCTCCCTGACGACTGTAAAAGTTTTATACTGTTCATATACTTCGGTTGGATCTCGCTTGCAGTCTCCGACTGTCTCTGGAAAGAAATTGAACAAACCTCAGCGTGACGGTATATTTATTTAAAAATGCTATTTCAGGTTATCGAGAACCAGCCGAGGGGAACGACCCCTGCCCGCCACCGCACGGATCTGCCGGCTCTCGCGAGAGAGCAAGGGCTGGCGGCCCGGCCGTGGGTGCCCGCGGTTTGGGGTCCCCGGCCGCTCGGGGCCGGTTC
>WEIT01012229.1:0-43667 GCA_013389985.1 Dryoscopus gambensis | reverse complement strand
GGTAGGGGGCGGCGGGCCTGGCTGGATCACCTGTGCGGGGGTTCTTCACCCCCCCCACCCCTCCGTTCGTCTGAATCCTCCCAGACCGGTTGTGACGGGGCGGGTTTGGGTTCGATTCCCTCACGCCCCGCCTGCGAAGGGGCAGCTCTGTGGCTGCCGGGGCAAGAGTCGGTGCAGGCGGCAGCGGCGCCGGGGGGCGAGCCGTTCACGAGCTCCTGCTGCTGGGCTCTGCCCGCACCTGTCCACCAGAGGTGCCGCAGCAGCACGGGAGGTCGGTGCTGGGGCCTGGGGCAGTGCCGAGGGACCGGGGCCTCCCTGGGAAGGCCGGTCGAGTTCCCCGCTGCGCACAGGCCGTGGATGGAGCGGTGTCATCGCTGCCAAATTTCATTCTTCTGGTGCTTTTCCTAAATGGCATTAGCCTGTCAGGGCGTGATAGTTATCAGGCACCTTTAAATCGAAGGACTTCTGCCGTTCAGCTTCATTTTTCAGGCACCTTTTTAAAATTGGGAATTCAGGTAACAGCATGCTGGTTCTCTCAGAACATATGTCAAAAACGTGATTTATCTAACGGGACCACCTGAAACTGTGGCCACCAGAAACTTCAGCAAATTATTACTAAGCTATAGTTATTTGCTTGTTAATTTGATGATAAATCTTAACCAGTGGCTAGTAAGTGCTCTAATAATACAAATACATGAGGATACAGTGTTTTTAAGTACGCCTCCACCAGTTCTAAATGTCTATTTTAATTCCATATTGAGGAGTAAGGTGTTAGCCCTTCTAATGAAGGGGCCTTTTAGTATAGGCAGTGGTCAGTGCCAAAGCAAGCGGCCAGGTTAATTTTGCCAAATGGCATTTCTCGCCTTTCCAGGACATGGCATTTGGGGTAACTCCTGCCTCTCAGCCAGACAGAAGGTATGCATCCATTCAACTTGCAATGTGCCCTCTGAGAGTAGCTATAATGAGTACCTGCTGGCATATTGCCTTTGAACTCTGGCAGCAGGAACTGCCTCTGCTGAATAGGCGAAGGGCTGTATTACAGAACCCTGTCAGCCATCAGTGAGTGAAATTACAGCACCAGTGGCACTGTGAGTTTGTCTTATCTACAGCCTGCATCCATGGTGAGCCTCGCTGCAGATAATCTCGACAGAAAAGTCATTCTTCTCTCTGCCCCTGCCAAGGGCTGAACTTCAGAACCTTTTCAATCATCACTGAGTGGAATTACAGCACTAAGGGCGCTGTGAGTTTGTCTTATCTACAGCTGTGTCTGTGGCATGTCTTGCTGCTGATAATCTCCACAGAAAAGTAATTCTTTTCCCTTGCCCCAGCTGCGGACGGTGCAATAAAATGTAGATGGAGCTGCATGGGATTCTTGAAGGTATATGTGTTCCTTGTTCATATATCGTAGCATGAGGTGGGATCAGGCAAAAAAAGGCTCACTTCACACTTCACAAAGGTGAAGGAGAGCTTCACCTTTGGCACATCAGTCTTACTTCAGTTAGATCAAACAGCACAGGTGATCATCTATGTTTTAGGTGCCACTCCAGTGGGTTAGGTAAAGCTAGCTAGGTAAAGCTCCACTGCATTTCTTGGGCAAGACCAAGACTTTACTGCAGACGTACCACCACAGTTGATGATCTCATCCCTGAAACTGTTTTATGTTGAAGACCAAAACTGTTCTGGTACTCACAGCTCTCATTTTTGTAACTTGATTTTCCCTTCTATTCCCACATACAAACAGACACGGGAGTTGGAGGTATCCAAAGTAATTTTTCTTTTTTTAAGTAAAAGTACACTGTAAAATTTCTTTGCCATAGGGTTCTCTCCTCCTGAATAACCTTCCTTTTTCCCTTTGCTCCCTGTGACTGTTACTGCCTTGCAAAGAAAGGCATCTTACAGGCTCTCTGCATGCACGTGTAGACATTAGGCTTCCGAGCATTGTGACTGCCCTTCTGTTGAATGCTGTGTGCAGTAGTGCTTCCCCCAGGTAAATCCTGTATAGTAAGTAATGACTTCGGGTTGTGTCTTAATTCCATAGGTGGGTAGAGAGAGACAGAAGCTGGTAGGATATGCCACCTTACAGAGCCTCCTTCACCTGGCTATGGTTTGGTGCCTGTACCTGCAAAGTGCTTGGGGTCCCCAAGCCATTAGTGGGATTCTGTAGCTAAAGGGGCCGTTCTTCAGTGTCTTGTTCATTTCAAAATGGTAGCAAGCTTTGCATCCACAGCCAGAGAGAAATGTTTGTGAGGTATTTCAGGATTTTATTTTCAACATAGTTCTGTTGATTCTTCAGAAATGTTGAGTTGCTTTTTCATATATTAAAACAGTACTATTCCCTGTCTGTGCTGAAAAACCCCCGGAAGCCTCCAACAAACCCATGACCAATCTGCAGGTGATGGTATCTCTGCTTCTTGTAGATCAGAGGGAAGGTTATGGAGTTTACATCTTTGTGGTGAATGTTTAAACATGGCTCTGATTTTCAGGCCTGCCCCAGTCACAGTTACAGAGTAGTGCAGTAGGTGCTCTAGTCTGTCAAGAATGCAGAGAATGAGGGAATTTTAGATGTCAGTTTAATATAAACTTTTCAAGTAATATGAATCAACCCAATAGTGTATGGATTCTGCTTCCAGGAATCTTTGCCTGGTCTTTCTGCCTTGTAGATTGTCTACTTACCAAAGCCAAATTGCAGATTTTTGAGGAGCATGTGTTATAAAACCTACTTTAACGTTGTGATTGTTAACAATTCACATATAGAACATGTGCCATTCAAGTACTTGGTGCACTTTGCGGAGTGGTTTCCAGAATGTGCAAAAGGGTACAGGGAGGAGGAACACAAGCTGCTGTGTCTTGAAGATATTGTGGCAGCTGCACATGTTGTGTGGCAATATTCTTCTAGTTTTGGAAAGTATATAAAATCCACTTTAAGCAAGAAACATGACTTCAGAGCTGTTTTATCCAAATTTTAAAAGCAAATCTTTGGCATAGCCAACTATTGAAACAACTATTGTAAGTCTGGTGGTTGTTTTAAAGTAAATATCTTGGTCTCTAAAGATTTTGTTTAGTTTCCAAGACTGCACAACAGAGCCCATTCATAGATAATGGTTTTTAAGAGGTGAAAAACACAATTGCTGTTACAACTTCAAACTCTCTTTGGGATGCAAAGCTCCTGGCTCATATTTCTGTTTTGTCATGTGCTAAGTTGAAGATAGAACCTCTTTTGGATACAGTTGACATTTTTGTTACCCTTCTAAGCAAAATAAATAACTGTCTGAAAAGCTAGAAATTAATCCTAGGAGAAAATTTCTTTTCCAGAAGTGGGTTTATGATTTTCCCTTGCACCTGATGATTCAACACAGTACACATTTCAGAGGGATGCTGTTACGTTTCTCCATTCTTGCCTACATCCATCTCTTGAGTATCCTTGGATACTCAGTTACATTTCTTCTGCAGGTATTCAGAAATATTGGTGACTGGAGAGTCATTAAGGTTGTTTCATAGGGGTATTTTGTGCAGGCTCGATGAAGGTGTTGCCTGGCTGAGATAAAATTCTGTACTGTAATTATGGGTGAAACAAATAGTAGCATCTGATAGCTTGGAGTGCTGTAGGGGTGCTACTTCTTGTAGTAAAGACATACTCTTTCTGTGCCACTAATATAGATGTACATCTGCAGGACATTTATTTCTGTTCTAGTAGTGAGAAATGCATTAAATGTGGTACTCCTTTAATGTCTTTGCATTGCTGGAAAGCAATTTATGAATTATTTAAAAATAGAGTGTCTGTGTAATCTTTTTTAGTTAATGATAGGATTTTTGGGAGTGGAACTTTTAACGTCAAATCTCGGTACTGTGTTGGCCTTGGGCAGAACTACACCCAGGAAGTCATTCAATGGCTAGAAATAAGAGGAATGCAAGCAAACCTCTGCTAAGGATTATGTGTAGGAGCTGACAGTTTTGTGTCTACTGTGTGTGCTGTGGAAGCAGTACAGCTTTTCAATAGTCTGTCCTTGATGGTTAAGTCACTATTTCTGGGAAAAAAAAAGGCAAAAAGAAAGCTGTACCTCTTAAAACTAAGCCCTGAAGGAAATGCATCTCTTCTAGGAATACTGCAGCATCCAGATGGGACTGTCCTGAAGCAGTTGCAGCCACCACCTCGTGGTCCCAGGGAGCAAGAGTTCTACAACAAGGTGAGGGTCCCACAGTGTGGAGGAGGCTGGCTTACTCCAGTTGAAATGAGGGGTGTGCTTCCAGTAGAAGAACATCCTTATCATTGCAGTTGGGAAAGTGCAACCTAAATACCCTGCCATGGTATCTGTGTGCTCTCTAGAACTTTCTGCTCATTGCACGTCAGTCCCCATGCCAGACCTACTTCGCTCACAGGATTTAAGCTTGCTTATTTGTTCATGGGACAGCAAATTTTCACAGCATCTAAGATTGCATTGAAAAGCCTTATCTTGCATCTGTGTTAAGGGGTTGTATGTTTGATCCCAATTTTCTCATGTAGCTGAGTCTCAAAATTGCTTACATCTAAATTTAGCATGTTTTATGCTTCTGCCTAATCTGGGTTACTGCTAGAAGTATTGCTCTGTTCACTGTATTAAAACTTAGCTCCTTCAGAAAGTCAATAAAAACCAACACTCTCCAGTTGTTTTAACTTCAGTTGTATTTTTCCTATTGCGCATCTTCATTATGCTTTATCAGTAACTTTAACAGTTGAGACCAGGAAAGCTGTTGCTTTCATGTAAACAGTTTCTAGAGCCTGTACTGTCCTACCTGCCTGTGATAGTCTGTCATGTGGTCTTCCTGTGTCAGATTGATATGCCATGCCTTTCCATGGCTTATTAGGTATGAAGAACTATAGAAATCTTCAAGCTCGGTGTAAGAGGAGTCTCGAGACCCTCTACTTGTTGTGGTGTTTGGCTTGGATTTTGGTTGGTTGTTTTCTTTTTCCCTAAAAGGGTATTTATTTAAGTTACCAAAAGACCTTGCAGATTTCATGGAAATTTCTCACATACACAAACTAAGCAAGGTGCTTTAAGTGAACAGTAGGTTTGTGTACTAGCATTATTTGATAATTCTCATGATGGGACAAAACAGCAGGTGTTGAGTTACTAGGAGCCAGTTAAATGTAAATGTTTTTCTGGGTTTCTCTGTGACTCTCATTGAGACGAGGTTAAGAAATATGTTGTCCAGCCTGCGTGGTAACTTGAGTAGAAGGAGAAAGCTTGAACAGACTCCTTTGGGCACCATGCTACTTACTGTGCTGTGAAATCCTGAGGCAGAGACAGTAACACGCTGTCCCTGCCTAAAGCCAGCAGGTAAGAGGGGTAAGTTCAAGCACTGCTTGGACATGAACTCTTCACATCAGAGACTTTATAATTGTGCCTGTTTAAGCTTAGACTCACGTGACAAGCTGTGAGCACGATCCTGGGCAAAGTCTTTGAGAAGGGGGTGTCTGTGTTAGTGTGCTTGTTACTGTGCTGTGAAGAAGTCAGGTCTCAATGCTAGTAACTTGCAAAGTAAGCTTCTAGTCTGTCTTCTAAGGCCTTGCTGGGTTGCTTCCAACACTGAAGTTTTTTGGTTATAAGCCGTCTTGGAAAGGGGTTGGGCAATTCTTGAAAAATAACAGAGAAAGGGAAAGGTGTAAACATGACTAGTTGTGTGCGGACTAGAAGGCCTTTTTGTGGGAGAAGGGAGGGAGAGCAAATACATGTGTGTTGTGTAGGTGAAAGTACAGGAGAAAGGTCTTCGAGATTTGCTGCTTTTCAATGATTAACTGCTATCATGTTTGCTCTCAGGCAGGAGTTGTGTGATGTGGGCTATAGACATCTAAGCACTACATATTGTTATTATAGGATGATGATTGCTCTGGGTTGGGAGGTTCTGGGTAAGGTACAGTTTCACATGCACGTGCAGCTTGTGCTGATCCAGTAGCTCATTGCTGCCAAAAGGGAAATGCCTTTCTTCCCATTCCTGCCATTTACCTTGCACTGTGATGGTGCTTTCTGGACATTTATTAACTGATCTGACAATTTAAAAGATGGCAGAACTTCCTTGTCTTGGTAGTCTTCTCACGGTTTAGGTGACTAAGCTGACAAGTGATGGGAACAAGGCTGCCCTGCTTTCGTGACTGAGTTCAACCCCTCTTGTGGGCTATAATCAAAGAGACATCACCTTGGAGAAGGCTGATGAGCCTCCAGAGATAGAGGGAAGGAGAATTTTACCAATCCTTGAGACAGAGAGTTGTTTGAAAGGTGGCCAGGGTACAGGAGATGGTGAGAAACAGTACAAAAATGAAACAAATGAAGTAAGACTGATGAGTCCCAAGCTCTCACTTTGTCAGGGCAAAACAGCAGGTTGGTTTGTAAGATCAAAGCAGAAGGTTGTCCATTAGTATATGTGTGGATTAGTTGCGACTTTTTTTTTTTTTTTTTAAATTTCTGCTCCTGTTTTTTCATATGTGCTTACAACTGTTCTGTCTGTAGGTAGGTGAGCTTTTGCTCCCTTGGCATCCCACCTTATGCTAGCATGAATAAAAATTAGTGCCTCAGTACCTGGGTCAGAAACAAGGGAGTTACCTTTCCTTCTGGAACAGCATACCTCCTTATCTGAAGTAACTGAGAAGCTCTGTAGTTTATGGTAGCAAGAAGATGAGCATGTCTCAGTTTCAGTTGCATGAGTCAGCTGGAGAGCAGCTATTGCAGATGTGAAGCAGAAGTGTCTTCCAAGAACCCGGAAGTGGTATTTCAATGTGCAGTCCTAGTGCTTGTGAGCTGAAGGCTGCAGGGAATGTGTCATGATAGAAGATAATGAGGCACTAAAAGACAAGTTTGAGTAGAACTCTGATATATTTAATATGATACCAGGTAGATACTATCCTCTGTTTGGACCAAGAACGTTTCTCTTCTGTAACTGCTGAATTTGCTTGCAGCTCGATGTATGAACATGACAGAGGTAAAAGTCTGTGAATCACCAGATGTTTTTTCCCTTGTTATTGATAGCTTATTTTCTGTTGAGCATGAAGCTAACTACTTACCAGTAGAGCCCAAACAAAATAGGCTTCTGTATTGGAATGGAACCTTGAGCAAGACACGTACTGCAAAATACGAGTAAGTGATCCAAAACCTGCTCGGAAGCGGGTGGCAGCTGAAATTTGGAAGAATTTCACAGGTCTCTGTCAAATCTGGAAAACTGCTGAAGTAATTCCTACTTTGGCTGTTTTCCTCATACTATGTTCTCAGTTTAGCAGTTTTAAAAAATATAGGTCTTCTTTTGTAAGAGATTATTTCACCAAGTAAACCAAACTTCTATCTGCTACAGCACTATGGCTCATTCTCTACTGCTAGGGAGGGGGCTTGCCATGTGTTATGAGGGAGGGGAAAAACAGAGCATGACAAGATTATCATGAATACCTTCTATGATAAAACATAGTAGAACAATGAGCTGTTTGTACTAGTTGTTAATAGCTTACTGTGCACTGCTTAACTTCTCGTTGGAGTGTGACTTTCTAGCTGTAATGTCCACTTGCTATTGAGTTCTGTAAATCTGAGTAATTATCAAATCAAAATAATAACATTTTAATTTTGTTCCTGCAAACTCCCTTTCTATACCTGAGGGCATGAACTCCTTACAAACATTGCCTGCATAACCATGGAGTGTTTTACTAGGTATTTTCATGCCCTTATCTGTGTGAAAAAAATACTAGTTTTTTTTAACCCTGAATAGCTACAGAATACTTTGTTTTCAATAGGTATGAGCAGCAAGAGAATGAAACTAATTGAAGTATAAGGGTGGTGTTTATTTAAGGACTGTCTGCACTGCTGATCAGTTGTTTCTGTGTAATGGCAATGCTCTGTGAGAACATGTAGGTGGAGGTACTCCAAAGGACTATTTTTAAAGAGGTTTCGGGAGGGAGCAGTACACAGTGATGTGGGAACAGGGAAATAGTGTTGTTTGAAAATGTAGTCTTTTCAACTGAAGAGACTAAATTGGTAAAAGGCAGTGTGAGCTTATGGTAGGCTGCCTATGCAAGGATGCTAAGAAATCCACAGAGGTGGCCTGCTCCTCAGTGTGTTTTGGGATTTAGCTTCAGCCTGCTTTATGCCAGGGCTCATTTATCCATGCTGAAATGGTCTGATTTAGTTCAGCAGTGTTGAGAGAAGGAGGAAACCTATCAGCCCTCCTACTGTGATCTGTTTTGCCAGCTGAGTTGAAAAATGTGAGAATAGTGTCCTTTGAAAAGGTTAGTGCAGGCACTGTATGAGGTAACCTGCTGCTTAGCTGTGTGTGGAGGTCCTGTCTCAGCCATGCCAGGCTGTACCCCAGAGGACTCTGTGCTAGCATAGCTCTGTCTTCACATTTCAGAGCTCTCCAGCACAGGGCTTTCCTTAGTTTGTCATGTCAAGAATGTAGCATTGCAGAAACTGTTGTCCTGTAGAGAGGGAGAATGCTGGAATGTCAGGCCTTAAAAAGGGCAGCTGCTTTTGTGGGCACTAAAGGAGAGAGATTGGGCTGCACGGAGGGGACTCTGCCCCGCTCAGTTGAGACCCCATCTCCAGAGTTGCCTCCAGCGCTGGGGTCCACAGCACAGGAAGGACATTGACCTCTCTGAGTGAGTCCAGAGGAGGCCTCCAAGGTGATGAGAGGCCTGGAGCACCTCAGCTGGGAGAATTGGAGTTGTTCAGCCTGGAGAAGAGAAGGCTCTGGGGACAGCTTACATACCCTTCCAGTTCCTAAAGGGGCTCCAAGAGAGCCTGGAGAGGGACTTTGGACAAGGGCCTTGAGGGACAGGACAAGGGGAATGGCTTCCCGCTGCCAGAGGGCAGGGTTAGATGAAATATTGGGAGGAAATTCTTCCCTGTTAGGGTGCTGAGGCCCTGGCACAGGTTGCCCAGAGAAACTATGGCTGCCCGTAGAAGCTGTGGCTGCCGCATCCCTGGAAGTATTCGAGGCCAGGCGGGACAGGGCTTGGAGCAACCTAGGATAGTGGAAGGTATCCCTGCCCATGGCAGGGGGATGGAACAAGATGGTCTTTAAGGTCCCTTCCAACCCAAACATTCTGTGATTCTATGAAAACTGAGGAAGAGAGAATTTACAGTTGTTATCTTTGCAACTGTGGTTTCCTACAAACTGTGTGTTAAGCATGAAGAGATGGAGTGTTTCCTAATGTTCAGTAGAACAAGAGAAGGTTGCTGAACTGTTTTAAAATGGCTACTCTTTCACTTCTGATCTTGGCATTCACTCAGTGCGGTTGTAAACCTGTTACTGTGTGTAACTGCTCTGAGCATGACCTGCCGAAGTTTAAAGTTTGCTGATATAGCAGCTAATAAACTGGGATTTTATGCTTAACAGATCAATAAATGTTCCTGTAAACTTTTATTTGACTTGCCCTTCAGTTTTCCTGTGGTGACTGTGTGACGCTTGGGGATATGTAGTATACCTTCCCTCCTCCTGCTGCCTGCCAAAAACTGTCCTGAGAAAGCTCCTGCAGCATGGACAGCTTCAGTGGGTACCTTTTTCTTTTGCCTTTTTTTTTTTCCCCCTGTTTGCTGTACATCAGAATTGTCATAGCTGGTTCTTGTGGTGTTGCCATGTCATGGCTCCAAATAACATAGCTGCAATGGTATAAGGTTTCCAAGGCTATTGTAATGCAAGTCCTACCCAAATTCTCAGATAGTCCTGTCCCAGGTGCAAGGGTGATTTTAGGGACCTGGAATGAAAAGGTGGACAGGGTTCTCTCAGTCCCAGCTCAGCTCTGGTAACCTCCTACCTCTGGCCAATGCTTGTGAACCAAGGGAGCTGATTGACCCCACAAAGAATTGTGAAAAGATAATTCAGTGTGTCACCTGCCTCTTCAGGTTAAAAAATCTTCCACCTGTGCCCAGTTAGTGATGGCACTGTTAACTGCTGTAGCAGTAGTCCAAGTTCAGGGTTTGAGTCCTGCTGACATTGAATCTGAATGCAAGGAAGCTGTTACCACAGGAGATAGCAAAAAATGTTTTTCAGTCTTGTTACTTGTCCTAAAAACAAAGCCAGGATATAAGAAACACAAATAGCTATGGCATGTAAAATAGATTTACAATGGTTAGGTGAGTCAGGCACTTGAAAGCTAGGAAGGAATGATTCTGTGGTTGCCTATGCAATTGTTCTGCAGTTTCCCTGGATGCATTAAAATGCAGCCTCCATAGAGCAATGACCTGTCTTTGTTTTGCTTTCCCTAAAGAACTCACTAGCTCATTTTACAGCCTGATATAAGGCAGAATGAATATTGTTTGTGCAACTTTTGCTGTCTCTTTTTTAACAGTCAGTCTTTGAGTTTGTAACCAGAGGATAATGTGTTAGTGAAACCCAGTTAATTTAATACTTCTGAAGCCACAGTTCCTTGTGCTTCTGCGGTTACAGGGAAGAAATGTTCAGGAATTGTGCCCATTTGGACCATTAGCAGTAATCTTCTCCTTACTGTTTTATTTATTTTGTTCTTGATAACCTGCTGCAGCTCCTGGGCTGTGTCTTTTCTTTTCTGCTTGATGCTTCCTTCTTTTCTGCAGTGTCTAATTTTAATTAGTCTTCCAGCAGCTTCAAGCAGTGCAGAAGACTTGTGGTGACTTGCCCCTGTCTCCATGGTATAAAATCAAGCTGTCAGTCTGAAAGATGGGTTTTGGCCTGAATTTGCACAGAATTGCAAGAACTGACTCATAAGGCTCAGCTCCCTTTCAGCCTGTGTAGCACAAATCACGATAAGGCAGCCTGTGTTCCATAAACTATTCTCTGCTACTGACAGGAGAGGAAAGGGATTGGGGAGGCAAAGTATGTCTTGTTTCAGCATAAGTTACCCTCTTTTGTAAGCTCAGCTAAGTGCTTTTATACTCTTGATTTAGATGATTACCCGTGGCTGAAAAAGGAGTGGATGATGGCCATCGTGCTGCTGTCGTGGACTAAAATATTCTTATCCTGTGATCACGTCTCCAGCTAAGGTTTTGATTTTCAGTCTTGTATGGACAAAAATATAGGATGCATGGTTTTCTTAACATCTTATTTTGGAGATGCCTTTCATTACTACTGCATTTGGAGCTGTAGCTCAAAAGAATCTTTGGCTGTGCCTCATTCTGGTACATCTGGATCTGTCGCATTGACAGCAGAGATACTGGTACTGAAGTGCACAAATTACCTGTTGGCAAACATAGCGAGCGTGTTCTGATGCAGTTCATTCCTGCCCGTGTCATCATTCCTCCTGCTGAGGAACTGTCTAGAAGGGATCCTGTTTTGCTGGGGAAATGAGCAAACCAGCATGTGAAATTGCCTCTAAACCATGAGCTTGGGCAGATGTAATAAAAGGAAGGACACACAGTAATTCTTAACTAATGAGAAGAAAATGGCTTTTTGACAAAGTTCTGAAATACTGGCAGCTGGTATTCAGATCTTTTTTCACATGAGAAGTTGTCTAGGAGAGATGAAGGATGAGGTGTAGGTGTAAGAATCTGCTGAGTTCCTACTACTGTTCTATAAATACATTCTTTTGTACTTCACAATTAAATGACTGGACAGTAACACTTAGAAAATATGGCACATTTTTGTGGTTCTTGCACTCTGCAGCAAAAACAAGTTTGGAAGAAACACACCACACAGCAGAAAGTTTACCTAGAAGGGTCTGATGAGCATCTCTTTCCCATGCTCTTTGAGGATTGTATGTCACAGAATAAACTACAACTTGCTTTAATAAATCTAAGAAGCCCTTTAAAAAAGGGAGACAGTAAAAGGCCATTATTGCAATTTGGTGGAATTGTGGAACTACTCGGTGGAGTTGGTAACAGATTGAGCAGTCTACAGTTTATGACATCCAAATAAGCAGGAAAAAAATCCAGTTCTCTTAGCAACCTGATTTTGAGGAAGATTCCTTACCAGGAGTAGATCTGGTTGAAAATAAAGTGAAAATGCATGGTTGTAAAGTGCATCGTATGTTAAATTGAATTAAGACACAGCACAGTGCTCCTGCTCTGCTGGAGGGTCATGCAAGTGCTTTTTCAGACTGGATCAAATACTGTTTAGACTTCTGTTATGAATGTTTCAGAATATGGATCAACTTACTAATACATGTTGGTGTTATACAGAAAATACTTTGTTCATTATAAGTTCATTTAAAAGTAAGATGTGGTTGGTGAGCTGCCAGAATGAGATTGAGGATAGTGTAGGTTGCCTACTTGAAAGAAAAACAAAATAAATTCAGTCTCCAAAAAGAATTCTAGTTTCCAGATTTAAAAAACCCAAACAGGCTTGTAATATGAGAATATTGTTGCTGATGATGCACTGGAGGGAAGGGATGCCATCCGGGGAACCTTGACAGGCTTGAGAAGTGGGCCAATGGAAACCTCATGGAGCTCCACAGAGAGAAATGCAGTCCTGCACCTGGGTCAGGGCAATCCCAGACACACTGACAGCTTGGATGGAGAAGGGATTGAGAGCAGCCCTGGGAGAAGGACTTGGGGGTGAGGGTTGTTGAAAAACTCACCATGAGCTGGCAGTGAGTGCTCCCAGCCCAGAAAGCCAATGGAATCCTGGGCTGCATCCAAGGGAGCATGGCCAACAGGTTGAGGGAGGGGATTCTCCCCCTCTACTCTGCTCTCATGAGACCCCACCTGGAGCACTGCACATGGTTCTGGTGTTTCCAACATAAGAAGGACGTGGAACTGTTGAAGCAGGTGCAGAGAAGGCCATGAAGTTGCTGAGGAGACTAGAGCACTTCCCCTATGAAGACAGGTTGAGAGAGTTGGAGCTGTTTAGCTGGAGAAGACAAGCTTGTATGGAGACCTCACAGCACCTTCCAGCATCTCAAGGGGTCTTCAAGTAACTGAAGAGGGACCCTGGATCAGGAACTGGAGTGACAGGATAAGGAGTAATGGGTACAAATTGAAAGAGGGGAAATTTAGGCTGGATATTAGGAAAACTTTACTGTCAGGGTGGTGAGATACTGGAACAGGTTGCCCAGGGAGGCTGTAGGTTTCCTAAACCTGGCGGTGTTCAAGGACAGGTTGGACAAGGGCTTGAACAACCTGATCTAATGAAAGGTATCCCTGCCTATGGCCAGGGGTTTGGGACTAGATGATCTTTAAGGTTCCTTCCAACTCTTAACATCCTATGATTCTGCAGTTCTATAAATGGCAGTTAAAATGGAGTGCCTTGGCCTGGCACATGGGCAGTGAGCCAGCTTAAGGTGCTCAGGAGTTTGTGGGACCAGCTGTACACTTTCACTGCTGCAGAGGAGGGCATGGAAATATGTGTGGGACTGTGGTAGTGCTGAGTGACTGAACCTGCCATTAGTCTGTACCAGCATGGTAGTTGCTGCAGTACATTCTTTCTGTGGGCTGCCTCTTACAGTCCTACGAAAAACAAGCCAATATATGTCTGTCAGGACTTGGCTCCCATTTCTGTCTCTTGGAAATGTAAAATTAAATTCTGCTTACTTAAGTGTAGTTGCTTCAGGATTCCTCCCAACTCTTGTTCTCTCCCACTCCTCTGTGTAAATATTCAGCTGGTACCAGATTGCTTTCTGGGGAAAAAAAAAAAAAAAGAGTAAGGCTGAATATTCTCAGAAAGTGGGACAGCCATACTAGACTCTTTTACCTTTTGTTGTGTTGTTCTACCACTCCACTTTCAGTAATTTCAGTTATAATTTAAGCTTGAATAGTTGGAGCGGCTTAAAAAAATTACTCTTGAGACAGAGAGTTTGTATTAAAACACTCTGGCTGCTGGCTTTGCCCACTCACTTTTGGGTCTGTGAGCCTAGATGTGGTGGTGGTTTCTGACCAAGTCTGTGTCTTCCCTCAAAATTCCAAGCAGTATTCATGTTCCACCACAGAGTGCATTGCAGTAACAGAGCTGCCTCTTGGCACAGTAGTTGTGAAGATAGATGAGAAAACTGATTGTACTGTACTTCTGCAAGGGAGTAGTACTTGACTTTCTGCCTTGAAATTTGCTGGATCTCCGTGCCTGCTGGTAGCTTGAATTTTGCAGTAGGTAACTTAAGGTCAGCATATCTCCAACTCTGTTGGGTATGTTGTCAAAGAAGAAATGAAAAATAAAAATGGAAGAAGTATTTAGTGTGTTAAAATTGAAGGTTCCTTATCAGATGACCAATGGTAGTATGTCTTAACCATTTTTTTTAGTCTGTGTTCTCTTTATTTTGGCCTCTAGTGGAGAGTACCTAATGTGAATTCTGTTCCAGTTTGTTGTACATGCACGTTGTCATAACTGAACTGAATTCTGGTTAGATTATGGAGTAGAGACCTGGATCTGCAATTTGCCATGTGTTTTTTTGACTATTCACCTAAGAGTCTCATAACCTATTTAAGAGGCTGCTTAACAGGCATTTGTGATGGTAACAACCCCTACATTTTCCTGAGTATCTTTAAGAATTGTCTGTGACTTCAGAGTGCTCTCAAGTTCATTGAAGACTCCAGCTCCTGTGCAGTTGAAGCTGAACATAATACCTGGTTGTGCTAGTGAGTTGTGAACACAGGAGAGGCTGGAGGGCAAGAGAAAGCCCAGTTCTATGGAAAGAGACTGGTGATGAAACATGATTTTTAATTTTGCAATTTTGACAAAGAAGGCTGTTATTCCCACTACCCTGCTCCATGCACAGTGGGGTGACTTGCAGAAATTGTAGGGAAGTGTGGGTAAAGTAAGCAACTTAAACGTGGTTTGTTGTTAATCTTTAGTTGCCCAGGAATCTTGTGGGATGAAAGATTACATGGGAGTTTGCTGTCTTGTGAACCCTTTTTTACTTATGATGGAATATGGCCAAATGCTGCTTATGTCTTTCAAAATCCTTTACTGCCTTGCCTCTGTAGTAAGAGGTTATTGGAAAGAAAGAGGGGAGGGACTGGAGGATCTGTCTCTACCCGACTTAGCTCTGACTGTTTTGGAGCAGCTTGCTGCAGATGGTGCCCGTGGCTCTTACTTGCAGCTACCCTGTGGTATGTGTTTAGTGTTGCTGCTGGGGGCTGTGCCTGACTGCAGCCTTTTGAGTGGTTCTCTTGGCTGCTGAAGTTTTGAAGCTCTGTCACACCCTCAAAATGGGTTAGGGTTCGTTCTGTCTCTTTTAAAAAATGTTTCCGTGCCTGGGGCCCCTTGCTAGGGTCAAACCTAAACTGGACTATGTAAAACGTGAAAGTGGATGAAATGAGACATACTGGTTTTTTGGCATTCTTAGAGAATGATTTGTTGATACACGTGACCAAATAAGTGTTTCTTTGGGAGATTTTTGAGGCTTATTTTCACAGCCTTCATTTTCTGGAAGGTAAGATGGCCAACCTCTTACTGTAATGTGGGGGTTTTTTCTGACTCTGGAAAGACTTTTGACTTTGTTAACAGTGTGTGCCATCTTTACTTGAAAATCCATTTGTGTGATCAAATTGTGGGAATAGATCCTCATTTGTTTTAAACATTCTTTCTTTCTGTAGGTATTTCTAGTGAAAATTATTGCTATTTCATTAATATGGCTGCATATTAGATAGTAAATTAAGCAATTTGGTATAATAGAATTTAGTGTAACAACATTCACAAATATTTAATTTCTGAAGTTATTCTGGTATGAGATTTTGAATATAAGTAGAGCTGGCTCAATGCCAGTCATTTTTGTGGAAACAAGTTCTGTGGACACGCAAGTCAAACCATGATGGTACCACTTCAAAAAAAAGCTAGGGCTGTCTGAGTTGTAGAGCCAAGCAGGTATGAATTGCTAAAATCACAGCTGCTGTTTCAACCTCAGTTTTTTGACCCTTGCACTTGCCTGGTGTAACTGGCTGATGTAAGAGTCTGGAGGGAAATGCAATGTGTGCTCAAGTAGTTAAAGTCTGTGATATAATATCTACTAGCAGAAGAAGGAATTAAGCTTGCACTGTGATCTGTAAATCTTGCATTTGCTAATTTAAGCACATGACTTAGCTGCATTAACTTCTCAAAAAAAGTCTCAAATCCCATACTGGAGACTGAATTCTCTGCCTGATGTTGGCAGCTGGCTGTTTATCCTGAGACTCTGCAGGTTGTAGTGCTGCTGCCTTTAGGGGCAGTTTTTGATAGCTGGCAACAAAGAAAGGTGGTGCTTCAGATATACCTACTCTGACATTTAAAGTTTCCTACTCAAATAGCTTTAAAATACATGTTCTTTCAAACTATCTCTTGAATGTACTTTGGAAGATTCTCTATAGATTACTTTTCTGTCAAAGTGATATTTTGAAGACAGGTCTGTACTGCCAGAACTAGTTTCCTGTTGAAATTTTACTTGTTTTACCCTCCCTCTGTCATTTATGTCATCAGCTAGTCTTTAGGAAAAAACCCTAAATGTTGTGCTTTAAATAAGGAAAAGAACATTCCCATTGTCCTAAGCAGTCCCTGTTTGCATTAAAAACAGATGAATCTGTTACAAGAAACCCCAGGACGTACTTTGGATTAAAAACTTAGGGATGGTAAATTCTCCTTGGAATTAAAAAGTCCTACATGACTGAAAATTATGACTTCATGGTGTCTATTAGACTATCTGAGCTGCCACAGAACATACCTGGAGCATATTCCTCTTATGAGTTTGTGGCTGTGATTTGTAATGATCATGTTGTCAGCCCTCCAAATGTCAGCATCCTGTTTACTTGGCTTTCTGGAGACGTTTTATGTCTCCAGTCTGTGCTATTGGAAGAATGTAGCCTGTGATATGTAGAAGGGATAACTCCCCAGGCTGAGCTGACATAGAGTTGTTTTGCACTTCTTGATTTATTGGATAAAGATGTTATATATGGTAAGGCAGAAAGTGCTTGTATTTGTCAGTGTTTGCTGGAGAAATGGACCTCCACCATTACATAAACAAACAAACAAACAAAAACAACAAAAAAAGCACTGTTTCTTGAAATAACATTGGAATATTGCTGATGTAAGTAAAAATCTAATGGTTTATTTATTAAGGTTTCTCAGAGGTAAGTGATAACCTGCATTTTTCATTAATCTTCCAGCAGTATTGGTAGCAATACCTTTTGGGGCACGAAGTGCATGGTATATTCCCTGTGTAGTTTTAGAGATGGTTTTGTCATGTTTACATTTATATTTGGTATTCTATGGCTTACTACTGGATTGTGTGAAATGAGAAGAAATGTCCATGACATGTGTACTGCTTATGAGGCCCCGTTCTAATGAGCAGAAGTGGTTCTGTCCTGCATAGGAATGAGCATAATTTCGGAAATACCTGGTTTTGTTGCTTTGCCCATACCAAGTGACTTCCTCTGATCTTTATTAATTGACTGCTTATTCTTGTTTGACATGCAAATACATTACAGGCTAAGATTGAGGTCTATATTAAGGCCAGATAAGTGCTTTGTATATGTTACATCAAACTTGTGAGGGGGGTTTCTTACTGGTTCTGGGAGCAAGATAACTTATTGAGAGACAGAAATAACGCAGTTAGTTCTATTATGTCAAAGTAGTGATACTGAAAAATGTATTATTGGAAGTTCTATCTCCATTTAAAATGTCTTGTATCAGCATATTGAGGAATAGACTACTTGGAAGATACTACTTCTGGAGCTCTTTTCCCCATTTGGTCTCAACTTTGGGCTATTACACCCCATTATAAATTATCTGAGTATCTTTGTTGTATCCTGCTATTGGAAATACGCAGGAGCATGCTCGTAATTAATTGCCTAATGTTGGTGATAAAAAGTAAGTCAGGGGTCCTGTCTCTCTCAGTGAAATGTCAGGAGACACTTTTGTTTTTCCTTCTCAGAATCTTTCGCTAATAAATTAAGTAAATGAATTATTATATTTGCCCATTTTTTTCAGTTGCATTCAGTGTTTCTCCTCATTGTCTGCTGCACTTTTGGTTTCCATCGCTCTCTTCTTGGTCCTGACCTAAATATATGCACTTGCTCCCGTGTAAAGGCATGATGATTTCTGCTCAAACTCATCTGGGAAAAGAGCATTAGTGCTGGAGGCAGTGGAGTGCCCTGCCTTGGATGTAAGGTGCTGTGATCATAAATTACCATAGTAAACAAAAATTGGGTTTGTACTACTTGTACACAGCATGAAGTAATGGCACCAGTCAGTGCTTGGAGTGCTGGCCCAGAAACTGCTGTGTGTACAATGGGGAACACTGAACTGTTATCAAAGAGAGCAGTGATCAAGTCTGTGCCTCAGCATCTGCCTGCTGCTAATCTTTCCTTCTCTTCCACCCTTAGCTTCTTTTCTTCCTTAAACGAGTAAGATCAAGCTACATTGCAATGCTCTGGAGAAAGCACTGTCTTCTGCTGGCAACCCCTGAGGTTCAGTGAAGAAATGTTGCATAAATACACTGATTACAGGGGCAAGCAGGGCTTTTTGTCTTAGAGCACAATGTACCAGCACACCAGCTTGTGCTAACATGGAGGGAAACTGGACTTAGACATACAATTATGTGTCATCTTCAGTGGTCATGCCCGCTTGTCAAACCATGCCATGTGAAGAGGGATGAGTGCCCTGTGATGTGACACTGTGACTTGTAAGATACACACCCAGGAATTTCTCTGTGCTGAAGATAACAGCAGTAGTGGCAGAGGGTGTGGTGTTGGGTGTACACCACTGTTTTGCAGTACACTATGCACATATTTGTGTGGTTTGAGCTTTGAGGATTCAGCCCCTTTCCTTAGGATCTTTCAAATGGGGCCTACACCATGAGCTGGTTAAAGGAATGGGTCAAATTCAATACCTTAGCATACAGTCAGCATGTGTATATCATGCTCTTGATGGCTGCCCACTAACGAGGGTGTCAGAATTGTGGCTGGTGCAAGCCCAGGAGAGCCCTGCATTAGCTGTGGAGCAGTCCCTGTGTTAGAAGCACACTGGTGATTTGAGTTTACTTTGTTTGAGGTTTCTGCAGTGAAACCTAAATTTAGCACAAACTCACATTAACTAATTTTAACACTGTTGCTGGGAGAGGCGCTGTCTTGCGTTACTGGCACTGGTGAGGATAGCCGAGGCTTGCCTCGATGCTCTAAAGTAGCAAAGAACTTCAGGTCCATTTTTTCCCTCCCTAGTTGTATTAACAGTACAACACTACAGGCATGTATTTTGCGATACCTCCCCTATGTAGCTGCTATTGCCAGGTACCCTGCACTGTGGTTAAATGTGGCCTGACACAATGAGCTGAGCGAAGTCTGCAGAGCTGTTAACACCTGACATTTTTTTGCCTTGATGCCAAATTTGCAGTGGGCTCTGGCTGCCCTGCAGTGACAGCAGAACACTGAGCGTGCCCTGGTCACTGTGCAGCATCCATGGGTACTGCTGTGTGGCCACAGTAGGGCTGAGGGCCAGAACACCACTCTGATGGCAGCGCAACTGGGAGATCTGTATGGGGAGTGGAATGAGATGGCTCCTAAATGCAGTAACAACCATTGTAACCTGTACTGGTGTGGCTATAGATCTTTCAGTCTACAAAGCAAGTGGAAGCGTGGTATGGGCAATCCCCTGTGCCTGGAACTACACCACTGCGTGGGATGGGGAGAATCTGGGCAAGGGAATGGTTTTGAAACCCTCTTAGCAATGCTGCAAACTGGTAGCAGTCATGCAATTCCATAAGATAGTATCCAAAACTTCATTTTAACTGCAAAGAATTGTTCCTTCAGGAATATAAGCCAGTTCCTGTTTCCAAACTGTTACTCTTTTTCCTACGGAAGTTGAAAGAAATGATGGAAGTGTTAAAGCAAATGAAAAGAAGTATATTTGAATTTTGCATAGTCTGTGTGATGTAGCTACAGCCTGAGTTGTCTTGGAGAAGACAAGAAAATGCTGTCTAGTCTGAGCTTCTGTACTTTACCTGATATAAATTTAAAAGATTTTGATATATAATATGCAGTAATCCTATACAGTCTTGAATGCAAATGTGAGAACACTTTTTTCAGTAACTAGGTTTTGAAGCTAACAATTACAGTTTAGATTTTTATTCAGGTTAAGCCATAAATTGTGCTTAGGGTTGATGCATCTTTGCCACTTTGAAATTTGAAAGAAAGGATGCTGCTCATTTAAATTGGACTGTGATAATTATCATCTTCATCTTGTATGTTTTTAAGATGTAAAGTAAATACCTTAGAATTACGGAAACAAAGCCTGTAGAAAAGTATAATTATGGGACAATTGAAAGTTGCCATGGTTTAGCCCCAGCCAGCTACCAAGTACCATGCAGCTATTTGCTCACTCCCCCACCAGCAAAAATGAGCATTTAAAATTATAATCTCTCCAACCCTCCCTAATTTATTTCAGGTTTATGACTCCGACTGCTGCGACAGCATTCTTCTGCAGCTGCGGGAATATCTGCCAAAATACTTCGGTGTCTGGTCACCACCTACTGCACCAAATGGTACTGTTCTAATTTTATCTCTTAATTCAAACCTCCTGGAAGAGTTTTCTGGAGACTGATTTTTGGCAGTTGTGAGCTCTGTAGGGTTTTTTTGGACTTGTTTTGGAACCCACTGACGTTCCGCCTAGCAGCTGGTTCCAGTTTGCAGTCCTGTGGCTGGATTAGGTCTTTGGAGTCTTCCTCCCAGGAAAGATGGGGTGTGGCTGTTTCTACAGCAAAGGTTTCCTGAGTAGCTGGGCCTGATGCACATTGCCCCAGAGGTGCTGCTCTGGGTGGGATCGTGGTGGAGGAGTGGGCTGGTTGCATGGTTATGTCCAGTCAGGCCGTCAAAGCAAGAAGCCCCTTGTGGGTGTGGAAGAAAGGAAAGATGAATAGTCTGGGGCTAGGGGGAAGCATTCAAACTGGAATCTGCTGTTCTGTCTCCAGAAGGTGGATCCCATCACTGTGCCTTACCACACAAAGAACTTATTTCAGCAGGTACCATTTTGGGGAGATCTGCTTGTCATCCTCTGTTGCTGGTTTGAATGAAACAAATTAATATGATTTAATAGGATATAATTTGATATAATTTTTGTATAACATTAGGAGTCAGGAAGAAAATAGTGTTTTGGTAGAACAACTGGAAGATTGTCTCCTCAAGAGAAAATAGATACTGTTGTATTGAAAACAGAAACCGGATTTTCTTCTGGGGACTCGTCTAATTCACACTGGGGAAAAGGAGCTTCTGGAACATACAGAAAACAAAGGGATGCTGTGGCATCTAGTAAAATACGTGGACACCAAAACTAGATGCTGTGCTCCTTTAAAATAACTCTGTCTTCTTTTGCTTATGCAGTCACTTGATAGACTTGTTTTCCAAAGAAGTAGTAAGACAAGCATGATGTAATATCTGCAGGAAAAGATGAAAGGAAGATTGTGGTACTACTAGCAGTTTCTTAGCTCAGATTTACCTTGATGCTTTCCTGTTTGACACTAACTCAGATAGGTCTACAAGAGCTCTTTTTTCTTCCCTCACAATTTAATGTGTCATGGAGTTCACTTAATATTCCCTCTCAATTGCAAATAATTTTTTTCTATTTGCAATATGATCTTAAGATGTGAAAATATGTGGTCTAACCAAGAGACAGTAATTCAACACATTCTTCATTTGCTTTGGGAATTCAAAAGTACTGTGCACGATGAGGCTGGATTTTGGAAGGTCTCCACCAGTCATTCAGACATAGGCAGTAGGAATAACTGTTTAAAAGAGGAGAAACTTTTGATTTTGTTTGTTTTGCTTCCTGAAAAGCCTGTGCACTATCATGAGTCCTCTTCATAGAAAGCTGTGGCGGCAGTTCAACCAAAACACTGCACTGCCAACTCTATTATCTGTAGCATTAATGAGCTTTGTATAGTCTTGATAGAAACCAAAGTCACTGGAGATGATGGAGATTAGTCAAGTGTATGTGTATGTTGTTCTTAAATGTAGATTGAAGATACATTTGTGTGTTTGCTGCAGTCTTGACATTGGAAGCCTGACCTTTCCCTTGGCAATCACTGCTCTTCAGGCTCTGGGATCAAAGCTCTGTACAACCTCTGAGTAGTGAACCCAGTAATTTCCTATTGTTACTAAATTGTTCATATGTGATTTCTGAAAAACCAAAACTTAGACTACTCTCAACTTGATTTGTGACCATCTCTGAGTTTCCGTGTGACAGGTAAGCGGGAACTGCAGTTGGTAAGATGAAGAACATAATTTATTTCCTTACAGAAATTTACTGAGAAGCATCAGCAGTCTGTACTGAAAAAGTAGGTAAGTGGATGAAATTGCTAGCTAAAAGAGTAAAATGTATGAAGTGTAAATGAGAATGTAGGAAATGTGACAGAAAGGTTGGACTCCCAGTGTCAATACAATTTGTACAATTTGTACAATTTGTTCCACTGAAATCACATACCCAGTGCTACTGCAAAGGAAATGGAGTTAGAGGTGGGTGAGATGCTGTCTTTCTAAGCTCATCTAAAATGGGTTGGATTTGAACTTTAGCTTCACTGGCATTGTGGGCATTGGGAGTTTATTCACGAAGAAGTGGAAAAGTTGTTATAAAGATATAGGAGCCATCTGCTGCTTAGTTTTCTGGGTTTGGCTGCCTACTTGTTGCCTGTGCCTTTTTTTTTTTTTTTTTTAAAGTAACTTCACTGCTGCTCATTTCATACTGTTGCCTAGCCTGAGAACAGGATAGATACGCAGCTTCAAACATTTCTTTTCTTCCTTTGTTGCTGTGGACAATTGAGCCTGTTCCCTGCTTATTCCTGTTTTGAGAGATGTCTCCTAAGATATGAAAAGGAGTCAGATGTCCCGAGGCATTTTGTCTTTTCTGTCTCCAGTGAGGACTGAATGCACTGGCATGTCTGCTGAAGTGTGCAGTGGTTCGTGCCATGGATACTTGCTGAATTTTGGTGGTCTTTTGGTTAATCTCCTTTGGGACTGTAAAAAATACATAGTATGTCAGGCCACACCTTCCTGACCCTGGTAAATAGAAAAGGACAGGGCAAGTCTCTGATGAATGGTTTATTTAGATCCTTTACATACATTTAGAAATGTATGGTCAAGACTTTATAGCAAAGCAAATGTTAATATGTAAATCGTTATGAATTTCTCTCTCTGTGGGAGTTTTTAATTTAATCTAGTTTTAGATGGCAAATTCATCACTTCCTGTAGCACACTTGGTTAGCCGGGCACTACGTAATAATTTAGAAAGTCTCAATTGCTTGAAAAATCTGCAGGTTTTTGTTTAACCAAGCAAGGAGAAGGGAGGAGAGCGCCCTAGTTACCTAGGTTGAGGTGCAGACCTGCTGATGCCCTTGAGAAGGACGCTTATGGTCAGTGTTTCAGAGACTTGTAGTAACTGACTTGAAAGTGGAGAGAAGTTGATACCTATCTGAGGCTTAACTTTCTTGGCCTTTTTCTCAGTGCTTGGAGATAGCATAGGGGTAACTGCTGGTAGTGGAAGTTATGCATGTACCAATATTGTGGGTTTGGGACCTGTTTCATTAGACTATTGAATATAGTGCAAATAAGCACCGAACAGTGCCAGGAAAAATAGAGTGTAAACAATTGATCCATTTGTTTGAAGCAATAATAAGAAAAAGTAACTTGGTATGATGCTTTATCCAGGTAGCATTGCTCTGCCAACAAGGCCAGATAGCGTTCTAAGAACAGAAGGGTGCATTGAACAGATATAACAGTCCTGATTCTGAGCAAGCAGTTACCTAACAAGAAAGATTTAATTCCAGAAAGGGTGAGAGAGGTGAGAAGTTTCTGGATAATTTACAGCCTTTGGCAAATAATTAGTATTTCCCAGAGTTGGTGTTGTCTACAAAGGTAGTTTAATGCTTAATTTTTAAAAAATAATTATTGTTACATTTTTAGGAGGTCAGTAAGATAGTCTAGTCTAAGAAATCTGAAAAGGATAGGGAACAAAGAAGTGACAGATATTTAGGACTTTTAAATATTTGGGAGGTGCTTAATGTTGGTGCTGTATGGTTAAAAAGCAGCAATTAGACTGAAACAGTAGAGGACAGCAGATACCCATGGGTGCCTATGGAAATAGATGTTTTATAATACTTTCTATATGGTTTTATTTTAGTGTTGATGAAAACATTGCATCTAAACAATTTGTATCATTTTGTATTTCTAACAGTTTAATTCTGGAGTGCTCGTAACATGCTCCAAAGCATTTTGGAGTTGGTGGTGAAGGACTGGAGCCCTTTTCTGAGATTTTTTTGTATTTACTGTCATTCCCACCTCCCATGTAAACCTGTGGCTATTTGCTTTTGAGAGCTATGTACTGAAAACCTTGAACTTTATTTAGTTCTTTTCTGCATTGTTTTAGAGTGATGACACGAATCTGTTGATTGCAGAGTGATGACACGAATCTGTTGATTGCAATGATTTCTGTGATATGGAAAAAGTGTCAGAAGGATGACACTTAGATTTTTACAATTTTTGTTTTAATAAGAGATCGCTAACAGATTTTATGGACTCCCCAGGTATTGGTAGTGATTTCCCAAAGTCCTGCAAAAGCTGTGCTAATATCTGACTGAATTAGACCTCTGTATAACACCTTTGAACAGTAAAAATAGCATCTGCAGTTCAGGTGATACAGAATACACTGCCTGGTAGGGAGAGTATTTCTACTGCTTCTCCTTTGGGGATATTCAGTGAGCAAATATCAAGTATGTTTGCTACCTAGGGCTCCTGAAAATTAACTACGAATTATTTAATCTTGGATGTATTCCTGCAGTTATAGTGAGTGGGTGCACTGGCCTGTAACAAAACTCTTCTTGCTGCAGCTAGATTGATCCTGTAGCCCAAAGGACATTGAAAGCTGATGAAGTGAGTTAGTAGAAGGGTCGTTTCAGTTTGGTTTTTCTTCATTAGTATATTGGTTTGACATGGTTTCCTGAACATGACTACATTATCAAGATGCCTAGTTCCATTCATACTAAAAACAGGCATCTAAGAATTAAATCAAACCTGTTTAAATTGATACATATTACTTTGTAAGAAATTAGGACATTTGATCATGATGGTGTAAAAACTGTGGTTCTCAGGTGGACTTTAAATAGTAAAACTCCCTTTTATTTCTTTTCCTTAAGAAAGTGTTTCTACTCATTAACTGTAAATGAAATGTTGCTTGTTCACTTTATCTTGACTCGAACTGGTTTTGTTACCTGTCTGTACAGCTTTCAAACAAGGCACTTTGTGCCTCTTTTTAAACTTGAACTAGTTTTGCTTTCTCTCACAATCCCATTTTAGATCACGGTGCAGGAATGGGGTATAATACAATGTTCTTTTGTGTTCGGACTGCATAAAGTCGAAGAAATACATTTATGGAATAGGCTGTACTGGAAAGAAAACCAGACTTGAATTTGTGCTTGGTGATAGGTGGATATGCAAAGCACACATGAAGAATAAGACCTGTGTTGAGGCTGTGTATTGCCTTGGTTATGCCGTGTCACGGCAAAGGCTGGAGGTGGGTGCAGATGTCTCCCAAGCAGAGTTGTCTGAGAGCCGGATGGGTACTGAAGTTCATTTCCTTGTGTTCTGATAGTCAGTGTGGGGATCATGCTGATAATGATCATGCTGCCCTGGAGAAAAGCATAAGCCATTTTAATCAGGTTTTAGATACTCCTTTAAATCTTCAGGTGCTCCAAGTACTTTTGGGGTTTCTTGGTCCAGCCACTCTCCCAAAGGGACTGGTGGAAGTGGATGAAAGGCAGCCTAGGATTTGAAGAGCATTTTCTCCAGAAGGTGTGCTATGAGAAATGAGTGCAGATTGGAGTGGGACAAAAAGAAGCAAAATGAGCTGCACTTCAGCCCCTGAAGGCTAGGACTGAAATGTTCATTTTTAAAATGACATAAGAGACCATCTGAATTGCAAAACCAGCCACAGAGACCATCTGAAATGCAAAATCTGCATTTGTATGTGCTTAGTAATGCTCTTTGTGATATGTTAACGACTTAGTAAAAGCTACTCATGGATTTCATCTGGGCAATAATTTGAATGCTAGGTTAACACATGTTAATTGTATACAATTTTCTAAACAAAAAAGCATTTAGATTTTCATAGCAATAGAATTTGTGGTTGTCAGTGACCATGATTTAGTCTGCATTCAGAGACAAATTTGACTCCTAAAAAATTCATGTGATGTTAAGCCTTGAACTGTTCACATTCCTCCACAGATGCTCAGCAAATCTATGTAATTATTTTGCTTTGACCCACTGTTAACAAAAGTTTTGGTTTTTTGACAGATACGTATCTAAAACTGGAAGATGTGACCCGTAAGTTTAGTAAGCCCTGCATAATGGATGTAAAAATAGGTCAGAAAAGTTATGATCCATATGCTTCAGCAGAAAAGATACAACAGCAGGTCAGCAAGTACCCGCTGATGGAAGAGATTGGCTTTTTGGTTCTTGGAATGAGGGTAAGAACTTGTTTTGTCTTCACTTTCAGTTTATGCTCAGGCCTCTTGTCCCACACCAGGTACAGCAACGGGCTTTCCTAGCAAACAACAGTCCTCTACATAAATACGGTGTTACCTGAATGTCTCAGTAGTGCTGGTATCAACTGTCGTGTGAAATCTGTTCCAAAACACTGCTCTGGTTCACAACAAATGTTTAACTTGGCTGTGTCCCTTAGGGCAAGCTATTTGCAACCTGGGCACTGTATATATGTACAAGAGAGGGGCTGGGTATTTAAAACTGAATATAGTTGCAATTAATTCTTCACCACCACAACAGATATTTAAAATGATTAAGAGGATTTTTGTATGGTTTTTTTTCTTTCAGGCTTATACCTGAACCAGTCTTGCTAATAATTTAATAATGAGTTGTATCCTCCACACTTTTCATCTTGATATTCTATTTTTAAATAAAAATATTTTTTACATAATTTTTCTATTTAGGGAAGAGTAAGTAAGCTCTCAGAGGTGATGCATATAGCCATGAACAGCTGCTTATGTTCTACATTTTAAAAAGCTTTCCATCAGAAGGAAACTTCTTTTGATGTTTACACACTCAAAGAACAGCTATCAGGGGAAGGTTAGTTGGGCATGGATGGGGCCCTGCATATGTTCTTATTAACTCTTACTAGTCTTAGAAATACTAAACGTCAATATGTGTGTGTTGGCTACTTTAAAACTTCAATGTACAGAACATTTGTGGCTCAGTAAGAGAAATGTGTTGATGTCACTGAGTTCCTGATGGAATTCGAAAGTACTTTTTTCTGCAGTGATAGGTACAGGAGTAGTTTTCTTTTTGATGTGAGATTTTTGTTTTTCTTCTCGCACACAAAGCCAGGGCTCCTCAAGCTCTGCATCAACATGCATAAGTGGCTGGAGACTTTGATAAGCTTCCCCTTTGCTGTTCAATAGTAACAGCAGCCAGATTGCACCATTGTTTGAGATAATTCTAATATCTCTGTAATGTTTTGTGCAGAACTGCCCAGGCTCCCAGCCCTTAACTCTGCCTTGAGATAAGCTGCTATATACATTATAGTGATCATGAGTAGTAATTATGTAAGCCTATGAGCAAGAGTGTGGGAGTTAAGTCAAAAAACAGCCAAACAATTCAGATGGAAAAGGAAGGTTAGAGATTATAGCTTTGGATTTGGTTGATGTCATTACATAACCTTTCTTATCTCATTTGGAAAACCATGTACTTCATGTCCTTTGTTTCATGACAGTGCAAAAGGAGTGATTGACTGCTTCCGTGGTATGCTTGTGACTATTGTTTCTAACATTATTACTTATTTGTGTCTTTGTCCTGTTGCAGATTTTTTTTCAATCCCCTAATTCAGACTGGATGTATAATGATGATTATCCCAAGTAATGCAGTTGTCCATCCAGTGTTTAACTAGACAAGATTTGGGTTTTTGCCTTTGGCACCCAATTGCATGTTGGAAGTTGTTTTCTTAAGAGAATTGTAAAGGTTCCTTCTGTCCTCACACAGCACTTGGCAAAGTCTGAATTCACAAGGCATGTTCTCTGCCTCTTGATAATGGTGTGTTCTCAGCTTGTCTGCTTGCTTTATTTTTGTAACATTCGGGCTGTACTATAAAACACTCCTACACAGATATGTACTTCCCAGAACAGCTTATGTGCTGGGATGATGGTTGTTCCTTTTGCTGGACAAAATATGATACAACAAGGAAGTACGGGGGTTTGGTTTTAATCTCTCCATTCAGTGTTACTTTTACAAGGGAGGTGGGCTTGTGTGGTAAATTTTTAGAAGAGCAAGAAGGAGAGGGTCGGGAAAAACAGAGAATGTAGCTATGATTTTTTTAAAGCACTGGTGTGTCCTTAAAAATAGGAGTCTCCTATCTGGCCCAGCATTAATTTATGTACACAGTTCTGGTATTTGACCTGTATTTATCTTAACACACTGAATAGACAGAATAAATGCATAGAAATACATTTAGAAAGCACAGTTATTTTAATGACATTGTTTAAAAACACAATTCTGTATTTAGTGGAGAAGTTCCTCTCTTTAACAGATGCCCCCGGATCCCTGGGAGTGTCCAAGGCCAGTTTGGACATGGAGCAACCTAGTTTAGTGAAATATGTCCCTGCCAATGGTAGGGGATTGGAACTGGGATGTCTTTCAGGTCTCTTTGAAACCAGACCATTCTGGGATTCTATCAGACTGGACATGATTTGTTATGAAAGTAGTTAGAGTTTATGTAGAAGTTGGCAGTCTCAGGTACTGTTGGAATAGCAAAAATACAAATCTTAATATGGTTTCAGTGTAAGACATACAAGTAGATAAGAAATCTCTTTGCAGCACAGGCAGTATTAAACACAGAGCATTCTGCATGCTGGCGAGTACAAGCAGAATGTGTGGGATGTGATCTCATTTCAGATTCACAGTCCTTTTGGAATCCACAGTTCCCAGATTCTGCAGGTTTTCTTTTCTTCCCAGGACATCGATTGCAATCTCATTCCAAAATATTTCTTAAAATGCTATTTTATAGCACAAACTGGTGATTATGTAATTTTACCAGAATAATCCATCATTGACTTCTATTGTTTGTGGCTGTGAACATACAGGCAGTAATGTATAATAATCAGACCTGGTTTTATAAGTGAATTTTCTAATCTACAGCACATGATTCCACAGGATATTTTCAAATTTACTGTAGCTGACTATTTTATGAAGTTTTTATGAACTCTTTCTAGTGTTGTGGTAATTTTCACAAGATCTGATCTGCTAATAACAAGATTTAGGAAGGAAGTCATAAACGTATTAAATCCTGCATCTAGTGTTCAGATTCTTCTACAGTAAAAAATTACCAGAACTGGGGTTTTTACATTTATGAGTCTAATTCAAGCTTTGATGTTTAAGAAAACAGGAACACAAAGCAAAACAAAACCTAAAAGAAAACAAACAAAAAATCCATGAACCTATAAATAAATAAGTAAATAAATAAAACCCAAACCCAAAGAAACCTACCAAAAGCCCAGGAAAAAATCTTCCAAGCTGGAGCAGGTGGTTTTTTATTACATAAAAAGGAAACATCAAGGAAATTTATTCTAGTGAGATGTTTCATGGAAGTTCTGGGAGTCCAAAATTACTATATTAAGGTACTTTTAAGATGGTTCATGATTGAGTTGCAGTTGTTGTTTCTTTTATTTAGGAGATTAATAGTCTGCTTTTTCACTGGATAAATTTCGACGTAAGTTCATTCTATGCCTTATTTATGTAAGGACTAGACTAAAACTGTATATTGACTGTCAGAGCATTTGGGAGTGCACTTAGTCATATGAAGCACTCAGTCAAAGTAGTCCAGAGGAAAAAAGAAGCAAAACGGGCAGGGTAATATCTAAGTATAGTCTTGGCAATGAGGTAGCAGGGGTGCATCCTTCCTGTGCTGAATTTTCAAGGTAGCAGCAAGCAGGGATGTGTGTATTTTCACCACCTGTGGTCTAGCAACAATAAAATAAGTTTTAAAAAAAAGTAAAAATTAGATAAATGGATTTGGATAACTGGGCATGCTCTCGGCAGCAGTGGTAATGTGAGACCATTACTATAAAGCAGAGATATCAAATAAGAGAATGTTTTTTAACAAAAATTCTCCCTTTGTTACTTTTTTCTTCAAATCCTTGCTTTACTTTCTTTTTGAAAAAGAAAAAAAAAGGCTTGTTGAAACTCTTTAAGTCTTGTACTGTGGCAGGATGAAGGGCCTGCAGAGAAACCTGTGTTACTTGGGCATGAAGGAAACGTATTTATATTGGGACAGTCTTGGGATACAGGCATGGGGTGAGGGTCTTGGCCTGGCACCAGCAGGGTCCTTGCAGAGCTGAGGGATGGATGCTGGTGTTGGGTGTGCCTAGGTAAGTTGGGGTGCCACCTGCTTACCCCGCTTTCAGCTTGGCTCCAGCTTTGGTAGCAGCTGCATACTGACCTTCAGATTCTGTCAGGAGTGTGGAGGTGCCTTGTTGTAAACAGAAACTTCTGTGTAATGTTGAAATACTCACTCACCCCTACCTGTATGTGACTGGTAGGTGTATTTACAGAAAAAATCTGACAGGTGGGAAGCTCGGCCCTTGGCCCTGTGAAATCTGGATGCCTCAGCATCAGAGCATGTGTCTCTAATCTCTGTGTCCTTGCTTAGGGCAGCAGATCCCAAACTGCCCTTGCATGGGGCATGCAAGGGAGCGGGGATGGGCACTGGGAGCTGTGCAGGAAGCTGCTTCCCGGGCACCATGGGAATGTCAGTGCTGCACAGGTCCGTATTGTGCACGTTGCTGAGTCCATCCTCGCTCTCCAGGTGCTCTGTAGTGTTCTATAGGCCTGCTCAAAATAGGTTGGGGTTGTTTTTCCCTGTTTCAGTGATATGGGTTAGTAGATATTTTTTGCAGATGTGAAAGAGCTCTGCAAGTTACTGAATAGGGATTTTTATTTGTGCCAGCAGTATCTCCCCCAAACAGTTCTTAATGTGTATTTAAATTGTACTTTCTGAAAGTCAGGGAGTTGCCACAATAAGTATTTGAACAGTGTGTACATTTTTCTGCCTTATCATGGATGTTGGTGCTGAATTACCATAATTAACATTACATAACATTTGATACCTGTTTGCTTCAGTTTAATGGTCCTAAAGCTGAAGATGCAAGGTTTCCAAACTGTGTATCTCTGCTGAGACCTTGCAAGGGTTGTGCTTTTTTAAAGACTGTGCTGGACCAACTTCTTACTTTAACTCAAAGTTTTCATCAGTCCAGGAACATCAGATGAAGGAACTGTAACTGAAAAAAGGGTACAAAAAAGAAGGAACTGTAATTGAAAAAAATGTAAAAAAGCTGTCTTGGTATGCAAACAGCAATGACTGAACACCTCACAGGGAGACAAAAGCCAAGTCCAGGTTTAGAACATCCAAAGATAATTTCCCTCAACAGTTAATGGTCTGGATTTTTTGATGTACTGCCCATACAGTGTCACTACTACTGCTAATTGTAAACTGCACTTGTTAGCTTGCTGGATTCCAGAGCCATTTGTGCATGAAGCTAATTAAGTGGGAACTGCTTGTAGGCACAAGGAGAAGCTTTTGAATTGTCAGCCAGAACAGCTCTGATCTTGAGTAGTAAGAATATATAAAAATGACTGATGAAGCAGGAGGTTTCTTGAATGCAGTGTTTTGCAGCTCATAGAAAGAGTTTTACTCATCTTGCACCTCCCAGTGGATACAGAGCAAACACATAATAAGCTGTGACAGGTGGACAGGAAATGAGATTTTTCTGTCTAATAATTTATTGGCTGCTGTTCAGGTTACATATCTGACTTGACTTGTCATTGTTCTGACAGAAATGGGCTAGTACAGACAGCTGCAGCAACAGGGATACAGAAAAAGCTTGGTGCCAAGGCAAAATGTCATTTTGGGAAGGGTTAGCAGATTATTGGTGGTGACCATGTGAACAAAAGCACGGTGGAGGAAGAGGTCTGTCAAATAGGAAGTTGATTTTAGCCTCCTGCTCCTCCAGCACAGCCATCCCTGTGTTTGGGTGGATGAGGGTGGAGAGATTGTTTCTGTTTGAGCTTGGCTTTCAGCTCCCTTGCTTTCAGAATGGGGTGTAATGTATATATATTTAAGTGAGGTTTCCCAGGAATGTTCGACTAGTCTCTTCCTGCAGTTGCGCAGTCTTGAGGTGGTGGTAAGATATTACTTTCGTGATTACCCACATCTCTTGTCCTTTAATGCCACTGGCTGCAGCCAAACCTCTTGGTGACCAAGGGCATTCTGAGCACCCTTTAACTGCCCAAGGCAGTTAAACACAAACATTACACTCGTGCTGTGGGTCTGGGACTTGGTGCTTTGTCACCGACTGTTTTGTATAGTTAAAAATGTGCTGTTAATGCAGCATGCACATCTGCCTCGGTGTTCGTAAGCTATCATTTGGGGAATGGTTTTGTTTAAATTATGAGAAGAGGTGGGGTGGCTTCATGGGAAACCCAGTTCAGAAGCACGGGGGCTGATGCGCTGCTCCAGCGTTTCTTTGGAAAACAAAATGAGCTTGCAGATCTTAATCAGCGTGTTTGAGCTAGTGCCCATGTCACACAAACTAGCTCCTACGGGAAGAGATAAGGTTCTGGTAAACAAGAGATTCGGTCAGGAACTGCTGCAGTGCTGATGTCTGCAAAAAGCTGCCACTGGGCCGACTACATGAAAACACTTAATATCATTAAAATGAAGACACAGCTAGTGAAAACTTAGATGTAGTCATCAGATTCTTGATTCTGTTTCTAAGCAGTATTACTCTTTGTTTAACTGCCTTGACTTGTAGCTCTTTAAAAAGTTTTGAAACTTTTGGTATGTTTTTGAAGGTTACTTTGGTACCTGAAGTGTTTACATAAGTAATCTTCAGGTTTCTGTATAGTATGCTGTACTTCTTTCCTGTGCTTTGGAAAAAAACCCAGCAAAAACTAAGTGGAGAAAAATTACTGTTCTTGTGAAACCAAAATCACAGTTGTCAGATGCAGTTTTAGAATAACTCTTTCTTTTAGAAAGATTTTAGAATAATCTCTACTATGACCTTCTGCATTTCACAGACATGGAGGCCTCAGTCTCTCCAAGTATCATAACAGTGTGAAGTGTCCCTGCTACTGAGCGAGGTTAAACGTTTAGACTTACAGCTCTTTTTTTTTAATTTTTTTTTTTTTTATTTTTTTTTTTTTTTTTTTTTTTTTTTTTTAGAATAATGAGAACTATTTACTGCCCCTTCAGTTCATGGTTGGTGACTTAAAATCAGTTTCTACACATTATGATTTAAGTTCCTTGAGGACTGAATTGAATATCTTTTTGTCAAAATAAAAGCTATTTGAGACTGTTCTTCCGAGCTGCTTTGCAAAACAGGGGGTGAGGATCTGTCTAATCATACTGGATTTATTGTGGTTTGGATGGGGGAGAGACGTTTCAGGGTGATGGGCTGTAATGAAAACAGGGAATTCTATTTTCTTTATTTATTGCTCCTGTACATTCCTTTTTATGTACTGCTGTTTCACTGTTGTGGACTTTATTTGTTGACTTCAGCAAGAATAAAGCCCCAGAGGATGGATGAGGAACACGTACCTCAGCAGTGCGCCCTGACTCTCTTTCAGTGGGATCCTCTCTCTTTACAGCGGTGAAAGGAGGGCAGGGCTGTGGCTGGGGCGGGTGCCACAGAGATGGGTGGTCTGAATGAGTGCCAAGCACCAAGTTCCTGCCAAAGACAACTGCCTGCTTGGTAACACCATTATTTCTGCAAATAAAAATTATTTACACTCTCATAAACAAATTATACTTCGGCCTTGCTGCCTCGCACGTTTCTGCTCTGGAAATAATTTCAGTGTGAGAGAATATATGTCTATATGTGAAGCAGTTTTGAATTAAGTTCTTAAGCTTGTATATTCCTGATATGGACAAAACTGTACCCATGTGAGTTGCCTCCCTTTCAGATGAGAGCTGATATACTGCTCTTGATGCTGGAATCAGCATTTGCTTGGGTGCTGCCATTTATTTAGTGCAGCCTCATTTGTGCTGACAGTTGCAGATGGGTCTTACAGAGCTGGGCCGTGGTGGTCACATACAGTAATTCTTACTGTTTTACTCTTGCACTAAATGGTTTTATAGTTTTAAGAACTCAGAATAATTGCATTGAAATTTTTGCTTTGTTGTCTTACTGATCTAACATCTGCAGTAACGCAGGTAGGAGTGTGATAGTTTCAGGTCTCAGCTGTGATTTGCAAGGCGATATAAAAGAGTTCCCTGTAATAGGTACATTGCTTTTTGCCACCACCAGGATGTCTCTAGCCCAGGAATGCTGTAGCTTGGAGCCCAAGGGCTGAAGGGAGCATTTTGGAGAGCACTATGGCAGTGCTGGGCACTGCAAGAAACTTAAAAACTTTGAGGGCTAAATGGTACCCAGGGTTTTGTGGCCTGTCTGTGAGTTGTCTCTTGCTCTGCAGAAATACTGGTTCAAAATGCGTAGGGAGCCCCCTCCTTGCCTCTTTCAGGTGTACCACGTGTCTTCGGACAGCTACGAAACGCAAAACCAGCACTACGGAAGGAGCTTGACCAAGGAAACAGTAAAGGACGGTAAGGAAATAGGGGTGTCAGAACTTGGTACTCTTGGATTTTTAAATTTTAATACTTACAGAACTGTATGGAAAAAGTAGTCTGGGTGTCCCCATTTTAAAAGTCCTTTTTTGTCCTCATGTCAGATGGGTCTTTGGCTGTTCCCTGTAGTATTTGAGCTACCTGTCAATCTGAAATTAAGTGTGCAGTTGGCTGTAACAGCAGTGCAGACTATAGGAATTTCCTCTTCACATCTCTTTTACTACTAATAAGGGGGAGTGAATTCTAGAATTCAACTTCTTTGCAGCTTTGAAACGATAATGAAATACAAATCTTTTAAAAGTATTACACGTTTTTATTATAAATATTTTTTTTCTCTAGTTGTCTTCTGTGAATATCTAAGTGTCTATCTTTTCTATTAGAAAGCTACTATAAATGCATCTTTCAATTCAAAGGACTTTCTCAATTGAAGTCAATCCACATGTTGCTCTGCGTTAACAATAAATAAAAATGCTGCCGTCATGGGGCCGTTTGGTGATAATTATTGCAAACTAGTTATTAGTTGACACCTGTTTATCTGTCCCCCAGCAAGGGACAGAAGGTATACACATGAACACACACGCAATAACAAGCTGCTTGAGCTTGTTTATGCATGGAGAATTTAGTGGGTCCCTGCCCAAAACTGTCCAGACACTTAGTGAACTGACCTGGGAGCAGGAACCATGTTCATGTACTGTGTGCTTGATAGATCTACTTTTACTTACAACCCATGCCCAAGTTGTAGTATTGCACAGCAGGTGATGTGACTGAAGGTCTCAGAGTTCTTTGGTTCACTTTGGGTTTAGTTAATAATTGCCTGAACAGGAACCATCTGAATGCTGTCTATTCCTTCAAATAAGAACTATTCTCATCCCAAAAGAAATGAAAATTGTTTGTTTTCCTTTCAGGAGTGAAAATAATCCCAAAATGTGTGTATTTCTTGCAGGCATCTCAAAGTTTTTCCACAGTGGGTACTGCTTGAGAAAAGATGTGGTAGCTGCCAGCATTCAGAAGGTTGAAAAGATTTTGGAGTGGTTTGAGGGCCAGACGCAACTCAACTTCTACGCAAGCTCATTGCTGTTTGTCTATGAAGGTTTGTGTCAAGCGACAACTGTGCGGTTGAGTGATGTCACCTTGGCAGAGAAGAGAAGAGTGCCCAAAGGCCTGTTATCGGGTGGAGATGTATTGGAGTATAATAATAATATTCATGTAATAAATTCAACAGAGAATGGAAAAATTGAAGCCTCTGTAAGTAAAGGCTTGTCTAAATTTTATGCACTTCACAAAAAGGCGTGCTCGAAAAGGCACCATAGTCAGCTCTCACTAAAAGTTGAAAACTCAGAGCAAGACAATGTGTGGAAAAGCAGCACGTGTATTACACAGGAGCACCTGAATGGAAATGTTCTACCCCAACTGGAAAAAGTTTTCTATCACATGCCAGCAGAGACCAAGGAAAGTGCAAATGTCGAAGTCCGAATGATCGATTTTGCTCATGTGTTTCCTAGCAACACAAAGGATGAGGGCTATATTTATGGTCTGAAGAATCTAATCACAGTACTTCAAAATATTTTGGATAACTAAATTCTTTGCTATGTTTTTTATTGGGGGCCAATGATAAAGAGCAACAACATGAAGAATTTCTGCACTTGTAATGCTGTATAACTGGGTTTGTATTGTTCTATATTTTATTTGTCTTTGTACTTTTGGTAGAAGGGTTTAACTTTTTATAATTTCACTCAGGAAAAATATTGATAGTTAATTAGGAAGTGTGAGAGGATGAAGATACTTGAGATAAAGCAGGATAGGTAAATTAACAGAATGAAGTGTATGTGGTTGGCTTAAGTCCAAGGACTACCAGGAGCAAGGGTTATGTTAGTTCCTCTAATGACTTTAGCATAGATGACATTTTTGCCCATTTAGCCTTGACACTGAGCCGCATCTCCATTAACAGGTGTTTAGAAAATAGACTGAAAGTTGTAAGGTGCAGGATTGATGTCCTCAGTACTGCCCTTGTGTTTACTGTATTTGAATAACTGGAAAAACTGAATAACTGCTTGGAGAGAAATCCCATGCTGAGTCAGCAGTCTCACCTGAAGCCAGTGCATCCCAAAGTGCTTTTTCATGTCACGGGACAATATTGTTGTTCTTTCAGCCCTTCCCCCTTCGTGGATGTCTGTAGCCGATGTTCACCACAGATGAACTACCGTGTAATTTGTGTTGAGGTGCTAAGAAAATGCTGGAGTACAATACCATAACAGGCTGAAACTGCACAACTTCTAGAGAAACTGTTTGTTCCTAAGAATGAGTGAAAGAATACAAATGCAAGATGTTCCAGGAACTAATTTGGTTTAGGAGATCATGTCAGTGGAGTGACTGATGCTGTGATTAAGGGAAATGTCTCACTCTGCTGTTCTCATGGCCCTTCTCCAACAACAGTGCTTTAAAAAGCAAACTAGTAGAATGGAGGAACAAGTGTTTGGGGTGAGCGTACAGAGCTCTGCTGGCTGTAGGCCACTTGCATTTTTGCAATGAGCATTTGATGCTTCCACTGCTGGGGAGCACTGACTGGAACCACAAGCAATACAGCGGGGGTATCCTCCTGTGAGATGTTCAGCCTTGGAGCCACCAGCTGTGCCACTGCTTGTGGCAGTGGAGCTGTGGCTTTCCCACCCTGGGCTGCAGCCGTCACAGGTTTCTTTAACGACACACAGGCAAGTTGTGTAATCTGAAAGCTGTCCCATTTCCTTCCTTTTCACAAGGAAAATTCAACTTTTGTATAGAATACTTGAGATCAAGATGATGTATCCAAAGTATTTTTGGTGTGTCTCTTCCGTATGCTATGTACGTGGCTGTGCTGCCATGCATATTACAGTGAGCTGTATGAAAAGTGGGAATGGAGGAGTCTTGCCATCCCTAGAGCAAGATTTTAATGCTTAAAGCATTTCCAGGATGAAAATGTTTTATAATGGATTTGGTCATTGGAAACATTCATCTTTTTCATGTGGACTTAGTGACCCTGTGGCCTTGCTGCTCTCTCTGTACGATGTTCTGCACTATGCACTCAGCTGTGAACACATCTTGGCAAATTCTTCACTGGACATCTGTTTTCTACATGACAAAGAGATTCATACTGTGACGCAAATATGCTGTTTTAAATAAAGCTGAATTTTTAGCTCTATTTGAGAACTTGGGTTAATTGGGAGAAACAGGGTATTACTGTGCGTAGAATTACATGGTTTAAAGTTTAGAGCTCATATTGGCCAATACATTCAAGACTCAAAACCAACCTTTTAGTAACATGATGTTTTAGAAGTATGGGAAAAGGGGCTTGCCAGGAGTAAGGGGGTAATACCAGTGTGTTGAAAAATTTATGTGAATTACAGTGGAGACTGTGGGTGAAAGTACCAGGAAGAGAGGGACTTTTTTTTCCTGCCTGATATTTCTCTTGCACCTTATAGTTAATATATTCCCAACTCTCTGTGAATTAATTTAAGTCATATTCTAGAAGGAGTTTGTGGTTTTGTTTGCTTCGTCGCTGATTCCTCTGTTACGATTTTGTTGTTCTATCCCATAAATAGTCAACACTAGAGTAGTCCAGACTGGTGGTGGCCTTGTATGATAAAGTGACAAGGTTTTACAGAAAATATGGGCAAAAACATTTAAACATCATCATTTTTGTCCTCTGTAATTCATCTCTTCTGGATTTTAATCCATTTTGTACCAGAGAAATCAGGCATTTGCATCAAGTCAGTTATTGGAAAATGATTAGTATGCACTTAGCACCATGCATTCTCCTGTCTCTGCTTTAAGATACATTTCCTTGGTGTTTGAATGCTCTTTAGGTATTGATTGTTTTGTTGGCTGTGGCAGTGTTTGTAATGCGCCTGGAATATTGTCAACCTGTCAGAATATTTTGAATAAAAAAGTAATTTTACCATGGTTTTTGTACCAGTAGTTATTGTGAATGTATTTCTGTTCATTTAAAATGTAGCTTAAGAAATAAGAGTATTCTTCATAGGAGGTTGTGTAAATAAAGCTTGCAGTGGAGGTGTTTGGGCATAGTACCAGCCGTGAGTTTGAGCCTGAAGAGGCCTTATATTCCCATTGTTCACATTTTAGACTCGGTGTGTCTAGTGTCTTGTATCTGAGCCAATTTTTTCAGTTATAGTTGGAGAAGTATTCACAGAAATCATTAAATAGAATAAGTAATTAATCAGAAGATGAAGAGGGAGATAGTGGGTCACTGAGCTGATGTACTCTTGATGATTGATTTCCCTCCCTCTCAGCAATGCCCGTTTTGTTCTCTGGACAAAGTATACAGGACAGGCAACCATTACATGGAAATCTTTACAGGAATGGTTACAAGGCTCGTAGGTGTTTATGTCCCATAAAACAGTGGGTCCCTGCCCCAGACTACGTAACAGGGTGCTAGGGCTGCTGAGGAAACTGATGATTTTCAGCCATCAGAGTTGGGTTTAGCAGAGCCGACTCTCAACAAGGAAGAACCCATGCAGCATTGTCACTCATGGACTCTGAGAATATAGGCTTCTGAAGCTTTTCTGCCTGGGTGATGATGGGAGAACTATGCATACAGGTAAGACCTAAGGAGAACTTGTGTTGTATAAAGCTTTATAAAAAGCATTTACAAATGTGTTTTTGAATATGGGTGGAACTTGCTGCATAAATTACATTGGAAGTTACTATACCACTGTGAAATACTTAAAATTATTTAATCAGTTTGTTTTATGAGCTGAACTGGAGACTTTACTTGTAGTTGTGATTCTGATGGAACTTTTACTGTTTTGTTTTTTTCTACTATAATGCATAACCAGAGTGTTCTTTCCCATAATCTCACAGTTTCATGGAGAACTTCTTTTAAAAGTACTCAGTAGATTAGGAAATCACTAATTTCCATTAATTTGATTAACAGAGTGCATATAGTGAAATAGTTCAGTGCACGTGATACTGTAAGTAATGTTAACATTCTACAAATCTAGAACCCCAGTAAAACTTTCTCACCTGCAGAGAGCTCCTGATCCAAGTTTGGATTGTGCAGAGTTTTAAGATGGGCCTTCTCAGGTATAACAGCCGCAGTGTTGAAGGGAGGTATCACCTGTGCTAGCCATGTCAGGTGTGCAGAGGTGTTTACATCATGAACCTAAAATCATTGGAATGACTTGCTCACTTTGTGATGTGAAGCACAGTCAAATGTAGGAAGACACTGGAAAGGTGGAGACTCACACCTGCTGTGTAAAGTAAGGATTAATTGTTCATCATCCTAATTTCTTTAGGGTTTTGTCCCCCCACATATGATTTCTTCCTGAGTGCCGCCTTTGGCCCTTGCCACAAGTGGCATCATGATGGAAATTTGTATTTCATAAAAAGCTTATGCCCCATAACTACTCTTAAAGTGCCGCTATTGAAAAATGCCATAAAATGCCTCAAATACTGTGGGAATGCACTCTCCCCTGAAAGAGCAGGAGCGGATGATGATGGAAAGCATGCTTTGATGGGAGACTGGATTGTAGGCTTTGTGAGAGTTCTTTACTCATGAGTTGAAGAGGATGTTCTGGGGGCAAGGTGAGCGACAGCCGAACTGTGTAGAGTTTTCCTTCCCTCACTGCAGTTCAGGTGGAGGTTTGGGTTTAAGGAGGTATTACAGCAGGGAGCAGTGAGAGTTCCTAAGGAGCCCTGAGCAGGACACTGGGTCCATGCTGTAGTGCAGAGAACGGCTATGGGTAAGATCCAAAGGCTGCAGATCATCAGGTGTCCCACAGAGAATGTGCTGTGCTTATTCACTGAGTTAAAACAGGATGTTATCTGGGTAGTGCATTCATCTCCATAGCCACAGGCCAAATCCTGTCTGTTTTTCATGTTCACAGCAATCTGTAAATGGAAGCTGCAGTAGAAAATTGTCATCTAAAGGGCAAATGTGTTTGAAAGTGGAAAATAAGCCAACTAAGGGTTGTACCAGAGAAAACATGTTTCAATTCTGGTCTTGTTTAGTGGACATGGTCCTTGTGGATTTGGAGTTTAATTTGTTATGTGATATTTAGTAGCAAAGTCAGATCAAAGGTGCTTTGTTCGAATTGTGTACATTGGTTCAAGTAGTTATTTTATTTCATAGGTCAGTTTTTAAAAAAGTAACTTCCAAATACAATGTGTGTTGCACCTGACTAAATGAAACTACAGTGCACAAAGGCACTTTAATCCTCTGGGAACTACTGGAACGTAGATGAAAGCATGTGAAATTGCACCTGATGCTGTGTTGTTAATTGGTTTTGAGATTTAAAGTTTTACATTCATTATGCTTGATGGATGAATGTGCCTAGTCTAGTCTCAGTTTCTTTGATCCAAGTGTCTAAAGCTGCCCCTCAATCTCCTCTGATCTGTATGTGTTTGTAATTTCATTTGCTATTTTCTGACATTCTTGGACCACAGGGAGTATTGTTAATATTACCTGTGTTTATTTTACAGAACACTGTACTATGCTACCTACCAACTTTTGTAATTTAATTATTAGTGATATTTAGGGTCTTTCTAATAGCTGTATGTTTGGCAAATTATTAAAATTTTCTGTAAGTGACTTGCAAGTATAATTGGTTTCTTTTAAATACAAGAAGATTGTTGAGAAAAAGTTTACTTGACTATTATCTGCACTGATGAATCCTTCTTTCTTTCTTTCTCTTTTCTGTGCACTCTATAATGGGTTTCCCTTGAGTTTACCAGGTTTGGTTTACCACCATATTTTTGTCACAGCATCCATTGCCATTGTTTGTTGGGAATACCTGCTGGGTATACAAGAGTCATCTCTATAAAACAAAAAAAATTTCCACAATCCTTTAAACTTATCCTGGAAAACCCTTAACAGGACCACAAGAGGGTGTATATGATGTTGATTACAAGTCCTTTTGCATCCAACATCAGGTCCCAAATTCCGAAAGCATGCAGGAACAGCCTTAGTGCTTCACTTTTAAGCTAGTTTGGTTTGGAGAGGGGATTATGTTGGGATTTTTTTTTTTTCATGTGTTGTCTTGTCTACCAAAAGCTTTCTAAATGTGTTCACATTTAAGACAGTAGTCTTAACTACTGTCCAATGGCTCTGTGCAGCCTTCCTTCCCATGCTCCAGAATTGGAAGAAATGATGGGTGAAGAAATGAACGGTGGTTATGCACAGAAGAATCTTGTAAAGAAATCCCCATTTCCTTGTTGCCTTAAAGTGAAGAAGGAATGACACTCCTTTGTTGCTTGCTAACATCACTTGTCAGGGGTATTGCCTGACTGGGGGTCGCTATCTCTTCTGTCTACTTCTTCACATGTGCGTATTTGAACAGCTTCACAGTGAAATATGTCAGGGAGTTGATGTGGCTGAGAACTGCCTCAGACCTAGAAAATGCCATGTAGAGAGATGTGAAGAGGAGCTGGGGAGCTGCACAGAGCTCCCACTCAGGGGCATCCCATCCAGGATGGACACGGAATTCAGTCTGTTGGGATACGGCCCCATGGGAAGACCAAACCTGCTATTCTGTCAGTGCAAAGACCTACTCGTGAGTCTCTGCTAGCATAGCTCTTGGGTGTGTGTTCTGCTGCCTCTGTGCACAGCATGACTGATGCCTGGCAGATGCCAAATGTTACAGTCCCACCTATCTGACATATAAATAACTAATTTTTGCTGTCCTGGCTTCCTCAATTCAGCTCATTTTGAGGGAGGTGCCTTCTCTGCATGCAGTGGAGGAAGGACTGGGGCTGTGGGAGGGGAATGGGTGTTAAAGAATCTGTTCCGGTAGATCAAGGCCAGCTGCCGTGGAGCTGCAGGTTGAACTCTGGGGGAGCCTGGGGCCAGGGGCTGTGACCTGCTGACCATCTGTATAACAAGGGCCCTGGGGACCTGTCCCCTAGACAGGGGACTGGACACTCAGAGAGGAGCGGAGGACCCCAAACTTTTGTGCTCAGACTGTGAGGGGATAAAAGCCAAGGGGTTCCTTTGTTTGGGGGGTCCCTCCTCAAAGAACCAGCTGGAGTTACTATTTAGGCATTTAGTCATTGCACCAAGATTAAATTACTCTAAGAATCTGGACGTCTGAGACTCTGCCATGGGAAACCTGGGTCCAAGCCCATAAGGAAACCCAGTGTGAGTGTGTGAGTGTGGGGTGCAGCTGCAAAGGGGCCTCATTCCAGCTCAGGTGGTGCAAGAGTGACGGATGTCAGAGTGGTCCTGGATGCTCCGACAGGGAAGTTCCCTTAACAGTGGGGTTTCTAGAGAGCCATTTAAAAGGCTCACTTTTAATATCGGACATTTCCCTTATCTCCTGTTGCTGCTCTGGTGTTATACTTTTCATCCTTCTTGCCATCCCCAAATGTAGACTTCCTCTTAATGTAGCTAGGTAGTTTGTGGTTTAGGCCAGCACAAGATTTGAGGATAAATAGAATCTAGAATAAGAACTGTAAAATTCCTGCCATATGCACATTTTCCTCTGGCCATCTCTACACTTACTTTGACCTTGAACAGAACAAATAGATCCACCTGTGTGTTGTGCAGTGTATCTGAAGGGCAACAAATTGCCTGTTGCCCTGCATGTCCCTGCTGCTGGCAATAAAGGATTGGTGTCAATGCACACTTTTTGGTTGATGAAGCATAAGGAGAAACTCAGTTCAGTCCATTTTTCCACAGCTATATAAACTGCAATGTGACTGGCAATAAAAACTTGAATTTTAGCAGTTTCAGTGGATATAAACTGGGCCAGCGGATGGGAAACTGTCAACTAGGTACTATGCCCAAGTACTAATTTTGCAAAATTACTTATCAAAAGAAAGAAACAAACCAGGAATAGCTACAAAGAAAATGCTGACAACATAGGCTTGGGCAACGTGAACCTTTTGTTTTCAAATACTCTGATACTCAAATACTGGTGTCTCATCTGTGATATGCTCTTGGGCTTCCCCAATACCTCTTCACGTAAGTTTGTAGGTAGGAGGGATTAATTCCCAAAAAACATAATGTTCAGTATCAATCAAAAACCCTTGGGAATTTGTTATGGGTCTCTTTTCAATCCAAGCAGAAAACTGCTATGCTGTGATTTAAATAGGGTTTGATTGGGAGTGAAGAGTCAGCAGGAAGGGGTGGAGCTTCCCTAGCTGCAGAGTGGCTGATTATAGGAACCCTCTAGGGAGCGCGGCGACCC
>WEIT01012228.1:43172-53257 GCA_013389985.1 Dryoscopus gambensis | reverse complement strand
AAGTACATACACACAGACACAAACACAGAAGGGCTAATTTAAAACTTTCCTATAAAAACTGGCATGGTTTTCTTCCCTTGATTTTAAAGCAAACTGTAGCAGTTTCCAGTATTATGGTGTGGCATATGATGCCTGAGTTCTTAGACACTATCACAGAAGCGACCTTCTTTAGGTAGTCTTTAACTACATGATTAGCAAGCAAAGTGGTGACTGCTTGGAAACCATATCATACTCAAGATTACTTTCTCTTGTATAGGAACAGCTACAATGAAATAATGAACTCAGAGTGATCAGGCAAGAGGCACATAACATAATAAAAAAAATTATATAGTATCTCATAAAAAAACCACCTTATGCAAACCCAGGATATCAGATGAAACTTAATACCTCAAAGTTTAGCTTTGAATACTCTTATATACAATTTGGGATAGGAAGGAAATAAAGGTAAAACATAATTTGTGAGATAAGGGCTTTAGCAGTAGCAGTGAGGAAAACTTTAACTCCTTCAGAACATGTTTTACATCATAAATAAAAGTCACTCCTACAAGAAAACACTGAGCAGCCAAGTGACTTAATAGTTTTACTCCATGGTAAAAAAACCGATATAGAGAAATCTATTCTTCAGGTAGCAAAAGGAATAGCTCTTTATACCAGCCGCTTAACTGATGAATATTTGTTGTTTTCAAAATAAGTAATCGTTCAACAGTTTATTTTGACATCAGTATTATAGGAAAACTAATGATGATAATTTTTTTCATTTCTGATACATATAGCTGTTTCCTTACAAAGTCAGAAAATTGAGGAAAACCCTCTCTCTTTTCTTCAGTGTTATGAAGAAATCACAGAACTGAATTGGCATTAAAGAATAATAACAGTTGAGGCAGCACTATAAACTGTGGCCTTGCTGTAATAGAGAGTGGAAGGTTGGAGGAAATTTCTTCAGAAGAATCTGTCATCCAGTGCAATGTTGCTTAAAATTACACCAAAGAAGAGAAGAAATAAGGAAGATGTTCTGGTTTTTTCACTAAAAGTTTATTCCCAGAAAAGGTTTGTGAATGAGCAATGAACAGTTCTAATGAGAGAAAATTTGATTGGGAGTGATGTGCTGTTAAAAGCAATCTTTACAGATACCTACAGCTTTTATAAGCCGGTTTACCAGTGCGGTTGGGTGTCACTGTGCTCTTCTGGAAACATGGAGGGGATCAAATCACAGAATGCTTTGCATGTCTTCAAAGTCCAACAAATTATATAAATATTTAGTATTATAAATATACTGGATATACAAAAAGCTGAGGATCATGTCAGTGTTTATGCACATTCTATGCTGCAATTCACATGGTAGGTTAGAACTGGCAAATCTCAACATGAGATTGAAATATGGATGACGATAAACTACTGATGTTTTACTGACTCTAGGTATGTTAAAAAATGCTAGTAAGTTAAATTTAGAAAGGAAAATAAGTCTTATCAAGCATTAAAAACACCTGAATTTCAGGTTCCTTGGATGACAAAAAACACTGCATTGTACTCTGACTTTCACTTCACAGGGAAGAGTGATCTACGTCCTTGAAGTTATCCTCTTGAAAAGATCGAATCACTTCAGGCATAATTCACAGAAGAGAAGGATGGCACATAGTCACTGGGCCCGAAAGCATCATACCAGTGTTCATAATGGTCCTTTCTTTTCTCAAATTGCTTACTAGGGCTGATGCACCGCTTTATTTCTAGCAGTTTTTCTTTTATCGTCTCTTCATGGATATGATCATCAGCATCTGGTCATTCTCCAAAGTTTTATAAATAAATCTTAAATAATATATAAATAAATCTTAGAATATTTAGATGTGAATCGTAACAATCCGTATATACAACATACTGCACCATTTTCCTACTGCGCCTGAAAGACAGGACATGATTTTCACATTAAATGTGAAGGGACACCAAGTTTCAGCAATAATGAGCATGGTGGATACTGCTAGACCTAGGAAAAAGGAAAGACTCCAAGCTTCCTGAAAACTGGATTAAGAACTGACCTATTCCTGGCAATTCAGTGTATCATTTTACATGTATGGGGAAAGGATATCATCAGAGCAGAAATACTTCATACTCATTCTGCATAGATGCAAATAATAAGAGTAGTTGAGAGCAGGAGAAAAAGGGAATATTTTAACCTGCAGTTCCTGAACTTTTCTTTGAATCCCAATTCCATTTGCCCTTTCCAAGTGCAAAAGACAAAGTTTTGGAATAACTGCTTTGATCATTAAAAAGGAACAGTGCCTGAAGAATTTATGCTGTTATTGGATCTCTCATAGCAAAGGTAGTAAAGAAAAGATTCATCTCAAGATAGAAAAGGTTAGACAAGAATCTTTTTATTGCTTTTCTTGGTAGAGGACAGATTGGACACATATTGCAAGGTTTAATAATATCCAGCCTCTTCCTGACTGCAGGGCAAAAAAAGCACCAGAGAAGCAAAGAAAAACTAGAAGCCACTTGTACTGTTCATTTAGCAGAACTCATTCATTATTTTCCTTCTCTTGTCCATCCCAGATAATTGTTGTCAGCTGAAGAACAAGATACCCCCTTCCTGACTGGTACTGCTATGTATGGAAATAATTCTGGAAGCTAAACTGTGACTTCTTCTCCCTGTCAAGCTCATGGGCAGTCTCAGGCATGTCAAGGTATATATTCTATGACTTAGCATGCTAGGTCACTGTAGAGGATACATTCCATTAGGTAATATCACAGTATCTTTGCAGGCATCTCTGATGGATCTGTGTTGATAGAGCACTATTTCCTCTCTACAAAGTCCTGCATTTGAAAATCAGTGGCTAAATCTTTTCTGTTCTGTTTTAAAACATTCAGAATCCTCAACATGACAAATGTAGAAAAGAAGCAAAAATATTTTCTTAATGAACAAACTACTTTTTCGTCACAAAAAAAATAAAAGTGGAAGAAAAGATTGCAAAGTAGGACTTAAGTAGTAGTAGTATAGTAGTTGATTTGCATGAATCAGTAATTCAGTTCTTGAAAATACTCAGCACAGTCTTTTATATGTGCAGTGTAAAGTGGCATACAATTGTTGGTGAACTTCAATGACATGAAAAGTAAAAATAAGCTTATGTGTTTGACATTCATCTCTGATTTCAATATATTTGAAAGATTATCTACTCCTTATGCTTAGGTTAAACAGCATTGGTTTGTAATAATTTGGATAAAACCACAGTCTTGCTGTAAGCACATCATACATGGACGAAAATAAAAATTGTATTTGTATGTATATTCTACTATTTCATGTATGTGCTAAATTTCATAAATCTGTGCCATCTAAGGCATGTAGTTCTACTTTACTGCACCTTTTCTCACATGAGCAAGATGTACTTTTTAGCTAGAAATGAGGAGATACCAGCTACTATCCTCAGCATAGGAAACACTGATGACAATGCAACTGATTTGAAATAAGTTTAATTTGTCTGATTGCTCAGGTTCTTTGAGGCATTTATATTTCTTTTTTCTGTTGGGGATTTTGTGGAAGATATGCAAAAAGAAAGTTGACTGCTCTTACTGAGGAATTACACTACGTATGTTCACAGTATAAAATAAACTATCAGACAGACTGCTTTCTCATTGTTCTAATAGTGTTTTGCCACATGAAACAGTAAATCATGTTTGGGTACTTAATTTTTTATTTGGATTTGTTTTCACAGTTGGCAGCTTTTCTTAACATTTTTATTTAACTTTAGTGACATTGAAAATAATGCAACTGCTTAGAGCCAGACTATGTGATAAAGCTTACCATGTGGGAAACAGATCTTGCACAGTACATGTCTCATCTTGTCAAGACAAATAGGCAGTTTCCTTATTAATGGGATTCATTTGTACATGAAAGTTTTACCACAGGCTTTTTGTTATCAAGAATTGCCTCTTAAAAGAAGTATGGCTTAAATAATGGAATATGCGAGTTAGAATTTTTGCAAATGTGAAAGACATACTGCTACTCTGTGAAGACAGTTGACATTTGGATCTTGGTTTTATTCTAAGCAGCTAAAGGCAGGATTAGCCTTTGATCCCTTATGAATGTAAGAACCTGGAATGCAATCATTTAAAAATCTTGTTTCCATGTATCGTTCAAATGCTCTGTGGGCTAGCTAGGTCAGAACCAATAAAATATCAACTACAAGTCAAGTTGCATCATTCCGTGATCATTCTATGCTATTACTAGCAAGATAGAACTTGTCAAAATCTTTTCATTTGATGATATAAAGACTTGCTGTGCACAGCTAAGATTCAGATGTTAAATACAGGAATCAGTTAAATACACCCGGTCTGAAAATAGCAAAGAGCATTATGATAAATTGTTTCTGCCGTAACTCTTCTCTAGTTATGAAGCTTTTTCAGCACTTAGTGCTTGTGACTTGATTTCATACTACTGTAGTATAGTAGCAGCTGATTATCTTCTATGTAGTTGTGTGTCATGGGGTGATTTGTGCTATATCCCACATTATTCAGCCCCCACTTAGCCATGATTCCTGTGTTTTTCTGTGCTTTTAAATTGTACATAACTTATGCTTGAAAGAAGAACTATACTGGACACAAGGCAGACTTGACCTTGATGAGTTACAGCTGTGTCAAACCAGGTGTTTCCACTAAGGGTCAGAGACCAGCTGACCTCGGGGAGGTAACACATAAGAGAGAGGAGAAGAGCCCAGAGGGACTACTGAGAGAACTACTACTGAGAAGGGAGGGCATGCCAGCAGTTTGAGGAATGCCATCCTGCTATAATCCTGGAAGAAGACCAGCTTGCTGACTTACAGAATCCTGTCGCCAAAATACCAGGAGCATCAGAGACCCATTGAGCTCCACCGTCTTTGGGGGGCACCCGCACCCTGTGCCGGCCAGCTCCGATTCCAGCTTCACAGGAGAAAAGGGGAAACCACACCCACAGAAGGACTTTCAAATCTTTCAGGTTCTCTCCCCTCAGTGGGAGGTTTTGTTATTACTCTTAACCTGTCTGTTTGTTAAATAAATAGTTTCATCTTCTCTTTCACCTTCCTCCGAGGAGAATTTTCTTTTATTCCCGAACCTGATAAGGGGGGAGGGGTGGCATCTCCTTTGTAGGAGACGTTCCCCTCGGACGTTTCCCCTAAACTTGACCAAAACCATCACACTGTGTTACCCGAAGTACAGTTTGCTTAAACACATAGTCCTACCACTCCTCTTTATGTTAGATCTGCTCTGAGGAGGTGGGATTTTCTCACACAGATGAAGTTTTTTCCCCAAGTGACAATGTGGCCTGAATTATTCTGATAATAATGGTTGCTTTTCAAGGAAAAACAAGTGATTTTCTTCTGTTTATTTCCTGACTAAAGTTCTGTGTAATGGTGATATATTCAGATCACTTCAGAATATCCTGCACAGTCCATTTCCTTGTTTCTATATAAGACAAAATTTTCATCTTTCATGATGTTTCTTTCATGTATATACTTCTATAAATTGAATCCTATATAAATTAAGATAATGAAGGAAGGGAATATGTTTAAAAGACACAATTTGCTTCTATTTACAGAGAAGATTATTCATGATTGACATTACTAACTCTATTATTCTAGAAAAAAATCCCCAACAATTTAGAAAATAGTGCATTCAAAATTCTGTCATTTATTACGTGAAATTAAATGGAAAACATCACAGACCTCAGATATAAAGCTGGTGAAATTCTAGCAAGAAGATTCTAGAGCTTCTAAACCTCCTATATTCTTATCTTCCTAGTGGATACTTGGCAAGCATTGCCTTTTAACTGGGGATTATAAGGCCATCTCAGTAACCTTATCGTTAAAGTATTGAAATCTGTAATAAAAGCCAGATACAAATTCTACTATTTTCTGTTCTTTTGTGGTTGCGTTTACCTCTCGAACAAAACCATGAAATAACTTCCAGGTGCCATATGTTTACCTTTGTTATTTTTAAGTCAAGTCACTTGTCCCTTGAGTACTCTAACCTATACGTACACACAAACATATTCTTTTACGTTAAGGAAGCATTAGTGTTTTTGTCTCTGACTGGATTTTTTTTTTTTTCCACCTAATTTTTCTATGTCTCTGTCTGTTGTGGCTGCACCAGTAGAACTCCTGGGCAATAGGAAGCAGAATCTTTACTTGTGACTACAACATAGCCTCTGATACTTGCCCATGTATTTATTTCCTTCCTGGTTTATCACAGGAGTCTGCCATCTACAGTCAACCTCTCTTGTATTCCTGCCACTTGGACTCCAAAAGCATTTCCACTGAGCAGCCTGAGCGGCTCTATGACAGTGCTTAGCAAAACTGTATTTATCCTTTATTTGATACAGCCCCACATTTAGTTCCATGATAGTGCCACTGCTTCCTACTTTATAGATATAATCTTGTTCTTATAATCCAGCACAATTTCCTCACCTAACTGCAAGCCTTTAAAGGCAATGTTACTCAGAACTTTATTTATGTCAGGGGATCTGCTGAGGCTAAGCACAAAGTCTCCACCAAAAAACTCCTACATAAGCTTAAGGGAACTGAACTAGCTCTTTGTACAGAGGTGTATTTTTAAAGGAGAATGAGTCTATATACATTCACACTCAGCTGCTCTACACAGCCATTGTCTTGATTTTTAGAGAAAGACTCCCACTTTTAAGGGAGTAACATAATTGCATTCTGCTAGCTTATAGCTGTCCCCTATTGAATATGACATTGTGGGAGGCTGAATATGATCTGATTCCCTCAGAAGGAATTAATTTTTGCTTAGTAAAAAAAACCTTTGAGCTATTAATCAGCACAAATGGGTTGAAGTTAGGAAGAAGAAATGGCCTCGTGGGCAGGGAAATGTCTGTACAAAACTGCTTTTCATTTGTTTGCTTATAGAGTTGCTAGAAATTTTCTGAAACTGTGAAAAAGCGACCTTGAGTTTACCTCCAAGAAACTGAACTGGGGGGTTCCAAGGACATAAGTCACTGATGCTCAGAAATGAGACTGCAGTTTGTTGTGGGGTGGGAATTGTATGGTACGTTATACTGTGTCATTAACTTGGGAAGTAGCTTTTGATCCACACAAACCTGTGACTCAGACCCACATAGACTGTTTATCTCAGTTCCATCTGTGACCACCTGTACAAAAAGCTATACAGAAAAGTGCAAAGAATACTTGGGGGAAATAGTTTCATAACTTATTTATTACCCGCTAATCTCAAAGCATATTGACTTAACCTCTCAAAACATATTGACTTAACAGGGGCATTAGCACATCCATGGAGTTCATCTTTCTGAGCTATTTTTAGACTATATGGCATTTTCTAACTACATTTTAGAGTAAAAACAATCTTTCCCTCCTCCTGCCTTTATATGTCTGCCACATTCAGAAATAAAAAGGAAGTAAAATGAAAATCTTGAGCAATAATCAGGTTAGTCTGCACCTTTTATGCTAGAATCTAACTTCTAGTGTTATTGTTCTGAGTATGAAGACATTGCACGAAAATCAGTATAACTGACTTGGATTGGTGCCACAATGAGAGAAATCAGAAACTGACTTTCATATCTGCAAGGGCTTGACAGTATCTACATAAAATGTAGCATGAGAATCGTAGCAGTCTGAGCATTTGTATCAACTGTAGGAAATATGAGCATTGGAGGATGTTTCTCCTGTAGCTCATGTCTCCACATTGTTCTTCCCACTTCTTTTCTCTTCTACTGGTGTGCTTTGTTCTTTCTAACTACTGGCTCTGAATCTCTAGTACAACTGAAATACCTCATAAATAGGAAAAACATTTTACACTTCTTTAAGAAATTCAATTCATTATCCCAACACCTGATTTCTAAAACTCACTTCATTTTAAGAATATTTTTTCCACACCTATAAACACACCAATGATCCCCCAGTACATGTTCTCAGTTTGCCATGAAGAAGTGAATAGTTTAATAGAGAAAAACAATGAAAACCTATGCCTACAAATCAACATCAAATTTTTGTGGGAAAATAAACTTCTTGGAGAAGAGAATTATGCTTTTTTAGGTTACAGAATTTAGAGGATGCACTTTGATTGAAGTATAATCAGTATGAAGAGGTTGTTTTCAGGATCACAACATTCAAAGAATTTTACAAGCATGATGATAAAGTTGATGATAAAGCATCAATTTCCACTGAAAGGAGTGATGCTCCAATTAGTCCATGCCATTTTGCATCATATTAAGCTTTCAAGTGCAGCAAACGTCTGTGGCATTTATCAGTGGATTAAGTGTCCTCTGGAGTTCATGGTTCTTCCACTCCCTCCAGAAGCAGTGCTGAATTATGCTGCCTTAAAGCATTCACAGAACCTTATAGATGTACAGATTGGGGAAAAACTCCATCAGCTTTTCCACAATATTATGCACCATCCTTTTTGACAGATGAGACTACAGATACTTTTTAAAGCCTTTTTAGATTTTAATAGATTCACCGTTTATTTTAAATGGGATTTGGATGCCTTCTTTTGCATTTTATTAACTTGTTGTGAAGAAACGATTTGCTGTTAAGAGATGATATAATCTGTAGGAAATAATAATCATTTAGCAACTGTTCCTTGAACAAAACTAACAGCATGTTTTCTCTTAAGAAAAATAACCATGCAGGAGCTTGAGAATAATGTGTGATTTGTGATATAACACAGATAGTGCTTTTGCATCAAACTAAGATGGATACCTATAGAAAAGCCTAAAAGAAGGGAAATCTCAAGGAAGAAAAGTATAAGCTTTATGTAACACATAATATTCTGAAGTTGTTTATTGAGATCATAGATTTCAGGAGCAAAGGGACTAGTTTTCCTCCCCCTGTGAAAGGGATAGAATTCTAAACCCAAACTACCAAGGTCTCTTGAGAGCTATGTACACAGTCTAGTAAAAATACAGAGATCTCCATTGGGAGCCCAGTGCTCCCTTTACCAGCACGAAGGCCGTGCACTCCTCATGTCTCAGCTAACACAGTAGCTCTAGCTAATGTAACTGATCTGGAGGAAACTTACCTCTAACTAAATGCAAACTGGAGTTCCTTTAATTAGGCCATTTCACTTTGTAAAGGAGTCATCCCCAAGACCAGCACTGCTTACAGGGATATAAATACTTTGTGGCTTATCTTTTTATTCTTGAAGGGAATCTCTGTCAGCCCAGCACACATCTTTCACTAAATATCTTGGAGTCCATGTATTTTCCTTTGTGTATTTCCACAAGAAAGTATATACTGAAGGAAGGTCTGACCACCTTCTGTTCCCTTCTTTGCTGTTTAAAACCCCACAGAAAGGTCCTTCAATATTTAAACAATTAAGCTGCATTTTGTGATGCTCTATGACAGTCAATGTACTGTATATTCTTGCAAAATTACAGAAAATATTTGGAAAATCAAAACAGATAAGAAAGAATTTTCGAGGTAAGAGAGAAAGGGAATTTATCTCTGGGGCACTGATGCCACAGTAGTGAATGGAAAAGGAGTGGGAAAAGCCTGTGAACTTGTAATATGGAGTTTACATGCTGTGGAATCAGAAGTTAGTATTGACAGGGACCTGATCCAAGGAAGCCTGAAGCAGCTGTTGCTCTGAACACCACTTCCACAGGTCACAGGCTGCAGAGCGAAGGGGAGGCAGGGGGACATATTAGCCATGAAGAATACTGGTGAAATTCACAGCAGATTAGAAATTAAAGATCATGACATGCCTTTTCCAGGCTATTAAACATGGTTCTGAGGAACAGCTACAGGTACTTGAAGCTTCCATGCCTACAGTGTTAATTAAACACAAGGTAAAAAGAAAACTTTGGAGGATCGAGACTGCAGCACTGAAAAATTCAGATCATATTTTCAAAGACCAGCTGTGCTTTTCTGTTTAAGGTTTATTTACTTTATTATGGTGATTGCTGTTGTCTCTTTTTTTTAAGGCAGCAGAATCAGTACATTCAAATATGGAATATCTTGCAGTAACAGTCTCATTTGTGGAGCCTCACAAAAACAGAGTTTTCTAAATTTTATAGAGAAGAGATTGTAATACCCCCCACTCTCTAAATTTCAATCAGGTGCATCTTAATATGTTGAATTTTGATATTT
>WEIT01012228.1:1841-43147 GCA_013389985.1 Dryoscopus gambensis | reverse complement strand
CTTTTCTTTAGCTCTGCTCATTTAAATATACAGCCAGAGAGTAATAGAAGACAGCCACTTTGAATGGTAGGAAAATTAAATTTCAGATTGATCTAATTTGTGATTAAGGTATCAAGTGTGTGTGTATCTATATTTCACAATAAAGTGACAAAACAATTAATTTTCCTCTCATTACTGTTGCATCAAAAAAATGAGTAGAAAACAACTCTCAATACAAATGAAATTAGATTTTCACAATTGTTACAAGTTTTCCTTCCAACACAGTTGAAGTTGAATGTATCATAGGAACACAAGTTTATTATAATATTAATTAAAAATCAAACAATTCTAAAAATATATTTAAAGACTTGCTCTAAAGGTGCATATAACTACAAATATAATTTCACATACCACAGCTATTCCATAGTACCACTTAATGTGTTACTAGGTTGGGGGTTTTAAACCAATTATCTTTGTAGTTGCCTTTATATGCAATGTTTAAACCAAACCAAACTATATCAATGTTTCCAGAAATACCTTCTATTGGAGTGCATAAGAAATAGGAAATATGCAATGCTTTATTACTAACAGGGATTCCTAAAAATTTAATTTTTTCATGTCTGTAAAATATATTAATCTAGCTGAATATATATCTTTTCTTCTCATCAAGCTTTCAGTGGTGTCTGCACCTGCAGTGGTATCTCCTACCTTAGGCCTTTAATTCTTTGTAATTTCTGATGAAATACAGCAATTTTGATGCACAGGACTCAGGCAGCTATTATTTTTCTTTCTTTTAGTTTTGCAGTCTGGGAAATGAAAGGATATATTTTTAAATTGTGTTCTTTTTTTTCCCTGATGATTTACCTCCCCAGATTGTCTTGGTGTGCTTATTATAAATCTGCCTATGTATTTTTTCAAAGTTATCGTTCGGAACTAACCAAATAGTTCCTTACAAGACAAATCTAATCACAGTTTTGGGGGGCGGTCTGCTGCAGGTATTGCTCCCTATAGATAACATGAATACAGCCACACCATGTTTAGCTCTGTGCTGTTACACTTCTCCAGTACTCTCAGCAGGCTTTATAGCCCCTCAAAACCTTCTCACACCAAGTTCCAAGGGACAGAATACATATCACACAACTCCTAAATGCTATTTAACATCATGATGCCAGGATAATACTCTAGAAGAATTTCAAGCCTTTGCAATAGAAGTAGCAAAAAAAAATAAATAAATAAATAATAATAAAAAAAAAAAATCATTTTTCTAAGGCCATAGGTGTGCCCCCAGAGATTGAGAGAAGATTTGGAATATGTAGACTGGCAATTGCCCCTACAAAACCAAGAGGCAATGAGAAGCAGGGTTGCAATTTTATCTAGACTCCAGAGATTTCTTCTTGCACTTCATGCTGTACAGACACAGCCTGAGAAAATGATTTACAATAATTATGAAGTAATAAATTCTTTTGATAATCAGATACATTTTTAAGATGTTTAGAAGGACTGTTATTTCTAAAAGTGTGGAGTTGTATCTCTCCCAGAGACAATACCTATTTTATTAGATATATTTAGTTTTTATGTGTTTAGGCTGACCTGAGACTACACAATCCAGCACAATGCAGAATTTTAGTTTCCAAATCATCCAGATGCTGGGAGTGTGCTGTGTCTCTCTTGTGGCATAAGCAACAAGATTTTCTTCCTATGGAATTGAACATATGGTGAGCAAGAAAGGACTAATACACATAAAGCATCTGTTCCCATGAAGGGTTAGGATGCAGGTAGGGTGTGCACACCTATAGATGATTTTTATTATTTCTTGCTGTACTGTTAAGACTACATTTACAAGGACATATTCTTCACTGTGACCAAATCAATTAAAAACAAAAGTGAGTGTGGTTATTGGCAACTCTTTAATTTTTTTCTCTCATGTACCTCAAGGCCTCAGAAGGACATCAGGAGTGAGGACTGCATAGGGTTTCTGGGTGTAAAATGACAATCTGGCTTGAGTCAGTTCTGTTGAATGAAAGAATCTTAAAATGGGATAAAGGAAAGAAATCACATGTATATCATTAATATATGCCTTTGTGTACATAAAGTACATATACTTAAATGTGTACACATTTGTGTGTATATATATATTTACATACATAAGTATATGTGTACATATATCTGGAGAGAGTGCTAAAAATTTTGTCAATCCAATCAATCCTTCAGCAACCTAAAAGTCCAAGTTACCTAATGCATGAGAAAAGCCTCATTAAATACAGAGTATAGGTTGTCATTTGCCCACCCTTCAATCACTTCCCCTCTCCTGTGGTAGAAAGCTCACCCTCACAGGGATCCATCCCCTGGTCCCCACCAGGGGCCGGTGGGTGTGGCTGCCCCAAGGCACCAGCACACCAAAGTCTCCTGGTGTCAGGAGCTTCTTCCTCCGCAGCCCTGGGATGGGTCACCTTTACTTCTGCACATCCCCTCAGCATGGCATGTGCCACCGAGGGCACCACACAGCCCTTGCTCACCCCAGGGAGGCGAGAGTCCCTTCTGCCATGCGCTGCCAGGGCCATCAGGCCCTGGCCCTGTAGACCCCTGACCCCACGAGTGTGGAGGCTGCATGGGTGGGCTGTGGGCTGGTAGGCTGGTAGCCCAGGCATGGCTCAGGGGCACAGAGAACAGGCATATTTACTCACAAGAGCTGAGGATGAGGAGTGTACGGTTTGAGGAAGAATTGATATGTGACTGCAGGTTTAAGCCTGGTTATGTCTACAACATACCAAGTACATTATGCACAAGAATTCTTTGCTGTGCCTCCTCCAGAAGAAGTAAAAATTTAAATAGCCTATTAGTCACAAAACACTAATGTATTCTTCAGAGAAATAATTTACAGTCTGTCTCTGAGTGGGAACTCTGCGCAAACAGCCATGTTCAGAATTGATTCACTGTTACATTCAGTAAATCTATTTTTAATGGTGCTTGCTTTTCTCCACAAAGATGAGGAGAGAAATATTGGTGGAGATACAAATGCATAACTCCAAGTGATAAAACTTCAGGAAAGTAACACTTTTTTGGTTTCCATAGTAACTACCCTCAAAAAACCACCTGACTTGCATTTACACAGCACTCTGCCAAAACCTAGAGCTCCTGGCTGATTCTGTCCCATTAATGCTCCCTGCCCACTTCCCACTTCTTTTAATAGTCCCAAGGCAGACTCTTTATTGGCTGCATCAGGGAGCTGAGGCAACAGAGTAACAGAGAACAGAGCACAATTAGGTTTTTTCAGTGAAATCAGCCCCTATTCAGCTTCCCCAGTTCTTGTGAGCACAAGGAAAGGCAGCAGAGTGAGAGTGTGGCGATCAGTCAGGAAAACACAGAGGGGCAGGAACTGCTTTGTCACAGCCAGGGAGGCTTAAATACAAGGCCGGTGATGGCTAAACCTATTAGCCTTCCTGTGCTAATGATCATGTCCTCTTAGATGCCATACTGGTTCTAGAACAGCAAGAGTCAGTCCAGAAGCTTGTAGTCTGTCAGCAAACCGAGGCAGAATATAGAAAACATTTGGAGAATGAGAAAGTGAGAGAGTGAGAGAGAATTATTAAATGTAGGCATACTAAATAAAGACAAATTCCCATCCTCCTAAATTTCCTATAGGACCCACATATTCACAGAATTCATAGAATGTATGGGTTGGAAGAGATCTGCAAGATCATTGAGTCCAACCCGTGCCCTAACACCTCAACTAGATCATGGCATTGAGTGCTATATCCGGTCTTTTTTTAAACACATCCAGGGACGGTGATTCCACCACCTCCCTAAGCAGTCCATTCCAATATTTTATCACCCTTTCTGTAAAAAACTTTTTCCTAATATCCAACCTATACTTCCCTTGACACAGCTTGAGACTGTGTCCTCTTGTTCTGTCAGTTGCTGCCTGGTAAAAGAGGTCAACCCCCACCTTACTGCAGCCACCTTTCAGGAAGTTGTAGAGAGCAGTAAGGTCACCTCTGAGTCTCCTCTTCTCCAGGCTAAACAACCCCAGCTCCCTCAGCCGTTCCTCGTAGGGCTTGTGTTCCAAGCCCTTCACCAGCTTCGTTGCCCTCCTCTGGACGCGCTCAAGCATCTCAACGTCCTTCCTAAACTGAGGAGCCCAAAACTGGACACAGCGCTCAAGGTGCGGCCTCACCAGCGCCGAGTACAGGGGAAGACTGACCTTCCTGCTCCTGCTGGCCACACCATTCCTGATACAGGCCAGGATGCCATTGGCCTTTTTGACCACCTGGGCCATATGTTTTGATAGATTTAAATATGATCCCTCTGAAGTGTTTATAGAACATTTATTATGCTAGCTGAACATCAAAGTCGTAATAACGTGCCATGTTATGGTGTAATAATCAAAATAGGGAGTGTAACAATGAAGAGGTCAGGTGATAAAAGTTGTAAAATGCAGCCTTTCTCTGTATTGACAGTGAAAAGAAGACTGCAGTCATGTTAGCTTGGTGAATAAAATATTTCTTATTTCAGGACTAAAGAGATTTCAATTTTGAAGTGATATTATTATAACAGAAGGGATTTACAGGATCAAAAATTTATCCATTGATGTGTACCAAGAGAAGTGGGCATGCCTGAGCACCCACGACTAGCCTGCAACAGAGATGCTAAAACTAAACAGGGATAGCACTCATAAATCTATTTCAATCCAATGGACTAGAAATATCTAGGGACATGGGATGAACATGGCAAAAAAAAAAAAAATCCTTCCTAAAGTGCTCTGACAGGCTGGTAAGTCCTACCCCATAATAGTTTTAATAAAGGTCAAATAGATAAGATGATAATGCTCTGAGCAAAATATATGCAAAGCAATGAGACCTAGCTAAGAAAACTACCATTAGCTTATGCATGATGTGAAGGAAGCACAAATTGTCCCATCAAAATAAATACAAGAATTTCACAGGGCTGTTTCATTAAGGCACAAATAGGAGGAATAAAAATTGCTTTGGAACTGCCTGGAAAAAAGAGAGAAATACAATGTCTTCTTATTTTATTTTGGGTTTTTCAATATCTTGATAAAATTAAAATTTATAATAATTTGAACATCTGCACAACTAACTGTGTAGCAATTTACTTTGCCACTCAATCACATGAAGGATATTTTGTATGCTGAGCTTGGAGAAGTGTAATTATATTTTCCTCTCTGGTCCCCCCCCCTCCCCCTGAAATCAGCCCCTGTGAATAAAATGCAGTCAACTGCTTTCATTTAAAATAACATTGGATGATCACTGAAATAAAAATTAAAATGTACATATTTTCTTTTAAAAGCTCTTTCGTGAAAATATCCTCTGAAGATGACTGTAGTGGTAAATCTTTAAAGGAATATATTTAAAAAGTAAATGATAATAAAACCTTATAACATACATCTCTTTTTTTCATTAAGGACACATATATTGGTCTTTAAATTCTGTTTTTATTTCTCATGTAATAGAAAAGAGAAACAGAGGATTAAAGTTTCTCTCAAGCTTAGTGTTCATAAAGAATTTGGACCCTGTATTATTTTGAATAAGCAATAAACGCTTTCACATATACTGCTTTCCTGTTGTTTTACATTGTGCCCTCTTTATGGTTTGCTTTATTTATATGCACCAGGAATCCTTAGAGATGTATCACTGCACTTCCAGTTAACTCATGAAATTACTGATAATCATATCTTGATAAACATATCGTCTATCTACCCTTGTTTCTCCTACACCTAGCTTAGACATGTAACAGTGAGCAAACATGCAAAATCAAGATGTTAATGCATCCTACAGGCAGTATTTTTCTTTCAGAAGTGAAGTCTGAACTACTTTCAGAAAAAAAAACCAAAACAATTCTTGAAATTGCAAATAACAGTCTTGAGTATAGCCGTTTGTTTTGATTGATTATTAGACCTCGACATACAATCCAGGATATGAGAGTATGCAATGAGCATTCTTCAATGCAAATAAAAGGAAATTGCTCATTTTTTTCTGGAAGCATTGCTTGGAAGAGTTCAGCTTTTCTCAACAAATCCTCATCAGTAAAAGCACTTCTTCTGTCAAGATTTCAAAGTAGACTAGTGGGATCCCTAGTCTTTGTACTGTCACAGCCCAATTTTTTATAAAGATATGAAGCAAAATCTGATGACATTTTAATAATAAATACATTTAGTAACCTCTGTAGAAATTACTTTCCTTATCTCCATCTTTATTTTTAAAATTAAATAGAATTAAATGAAAGAGATTAAACTCTAGTTTAGGTAGTTTTTATGCCACACTTATCACCAAAATAGCTGATCACATTCTGCTATACAAAACAATATGATTCACTTCTGTCCTACATAGGTTTCTTTTTAGGGGATTGGATGATAATTTATGTATTTTTGTTTATATTGCTGCGTGCTTGCATTTGATAAGAAGACTCATGTGGAGGAGGAAGAAATAGGGTTCATCAAGCCCGTTGGCTTCTAGGGACTCTCTGATCGCTCCCTGAGAAATTAATTTCTGCTTCATTTCACAGAATAACTGAGGTTGGAAGGAACCTCTGTAGGTTATTTAGTCCAATCCTCTGCTCAAAGCAGAGTCTTCTGGAGCAGGTTGTTCAAGATGTTGTCTGGATGGGTTTTGAATATCTTCACAGAGACTCAGCATCTCAGGGCAAGCCTCTCTCCATTGTTTCACCACCTTCACCATAACAAACCAAAACCAAACAAATAAACAAAGAAAACAGCAGAAAAAAGTGTTTTGCTCTTGCAGAAATGGAATTTCTCGGTTTGATCTGTGCCCTTTCCTTCTTGTCCATTCAATGGGCATCTCTAAGAAGAGTCTGATTGCATCTTCTTCACTCCCCCCATAACAGGTACTTACGCACACTGATAAAATCCCCCTGATGTTTCACATCTCTAGGTTAACGGTCCTAACTATCTGTCTACCTTTATATGATGGGTGCTCTTATTCCTTCATCACCTTTATGGGCCTGTGCTGGACTTATTCCAGGAAGTTCATGTTTGCTTTGTCAGAGAGAAGTCCATGCCTACCTGGTCTGAACACAGAAGTGGACTCTGCACTTGATGTGTGGTCTCAGCCAGAGCTGATGAGAGTGGAAGGAGCATCTCCCTTGACTTGCTGTTGATGCTTTTCCTAACGCAGCCTCAAATATTGTTGGCTTGCTTTGCCACAGGAGTGCACTGCTGGCTGATGGTCAATTTGTTGTCCAACAGCACCATCAGGTCTTTTCCTCCCAAGCTGCTTTCCAGCTTGTTTAACCTCCAGCATGTACTGGTGCATGGTGTTATTCCCCAGGGTACAGGACTTGATATTTCTCTTTGTTGGACAACATGAGGGTGCTGTTGGCCCATTTCTCCAGCTTGCTGGGGTTTGTTGAATGGCAGCACAATCATCTGTGTTTCAATCAGCCTTCCAATTTTGTATCATTTCTAGATTTGCATTTTAGATCCTAATACTATGTTCGGCTGAAAAGTCTGTGGTGGTTGATGGCTTGGTGACAAACAGTGTTCTGAAAAATGGGATGAAGCATTTGGTCCGGCTACAAAATGAAATTGTTTTCCATAGGAATGTAACACTGATCTGAAATGAAGTCACTTATATCTGAGTTCTCACAGCATTTTCCTCCCCCATGTAGAAGCACGGTATTTAAGAAAATAGAAATGCAGCAGAATCATATACTGAAAATATCAAAGTGATGAGATGGTGTAAGATATTTCTTTGTTTGCTGCTGGTAAATTATACTTGTCTCTCTTAAGCAATGTTTGAATGCAGAAATAATTTCTTAGAAATCCAGAGAATTAAAGACAAAAGGATATATGAGTTCATCCTGTATTCCATAGTCCAGCCCAAATAATTCAAACCAGTTGTTTCCATAGTAAGGTTGTAACTTCTGATATGTCTGTAACACATAGATCAACTATCCAGCCATAGTTTAAAGATTTCAAGTGATGGAAATATATCCTAATTATAAGTAAGCTGTGATAAGAGTTATTTAGAAATTAGTGTGACACAGAAGTATGTTGGTTATGTTCGTGATATCACACTGGTATAAAAGCACAAATTCTTATGAATGGCTGAGTTACAGCAGCATAGTTGTACTTTAAAAAACATTGTGTTTGCCCAGCAAAAGTAAGCCATCACAATACATCTGGTTTACTTAGGTAAGTGAAATGTGAGATTTGGAGCAGAGCAGTATGACTTCCCAGGACAGCACCCTTACATAGAAATTACTACAAGCTGAAATGCAGCACCTGATTTTCCACAGTCTCATAATTTAGGATTGTGATAATTTAGAGAAGATCATGGAGATGAAGCATGTTTGTAGACAATGAGTATCTGTGTCCTTGTTTTTTGCTGTGTCACAGAACTGCAGAGTTAGAGCTCATACCATTTTGTACAGAGAGTGTGACTGTGGAGGGAGGATCAGCAGAAGCACAGGGAGACATAGGTGGTGTTTATGTGGTGAAGGTGCTGCTAAACTTGGAGGCCTGTAGGAATGGCCAGGAAAGGATAAAGAAAGTGTGGAAATAAACCAGGGGCTTGAATTTGTGTGAAGCAGCTTTCAGAAGGTGACTAAATGCACCACAGATTGCAAAACTGTTTGAGATAAAAGTGCCGTGAGGGGTATCAGGATTTTTAGGGTTTGTTTAGCAGAATAGCATTACTGGGGCAGGAGCAGAATTGCTAAACATGGAAGTTGATTATGTGAATTCCAAAAGAGCTTTCTGGTTGGTAGACTTGGCTGTGTATTTTCACAGACTGCCTGAGTTTCAATCCCAGTTCTATTTCCAGTACTTCTGTGAAATCTGACAATTAGTTTTTTTGAAAAAAGAGGAAGTTGAGGGTGGCCTGGCTGCAGGATAGAGATTACTTTTCTTACAGAATTTTGTACTACAAAGTTGTATTCTGACTTCTTAGTGTAAGATGTGAAATTAGAAAATCATAAAATCCAAAATTATAATATATTGACTTTAACCCCAATGTACTTTTAAAAAAAAATTTTATACTAAGAAGAACTTGATATACATTTCTACCTGCACTTCTTATTAATATATGAAACTTTGTCAGGAGATGCAGCCAGGAATCATAGTCTGCCAAATGTAGGTTGCATGTAAGACAGTGACACTTGGCACAGCTGAGGAATTTTCAGCCCAACCCTCTTGGCCTTTTCTCTTTTGTTACAGTATTTTTAAATGGCTACATTTTTATAGGTCATACATGTATGAACTATTGCCTTAGACTGAGTCAGAGAAGAGGATTTTGTAGCAATGCTTGGAAATAGTATGTTTAGTGAGTTTTGAGGGAGGAAATTTCATGTCAAGTAGGGAGGCAAATAGGAGTTCTGGGTATCATTTGGCATGGAGGAGTTCAGTAGAGTTTTTGTTCAAAGATGGAAAGAACTGATTTTGATGGTATGAAGGAATCAAGCAAAAGAACACTGGAAGAAACAAAATGGAAGAAACACTCTTCCCATCATTTACAAGAGCGTTATCTTGTTATTTTTAACCTGAGGGTGAATAAAGGTAAGTGTTCGTGACTTTCAACAGTAACAATGTAATTCTGACATCTCAAAATAAAATATTTTAAACTAGATGTCTGCAAGGTATTCTTCAGCATTTTATAGTGATGTCTTAGGAAAAAAATAGAGGGATGCATGTTGCAAATGGGAACGTGTGTCTATGCAGTTTCCAAGTATCCAGTCTATATTTCTGTCTTACAATCTCTCCAGTTTTGTGATCGCTTCCTCCCAGTGCAAATGAGATAAAGAAAGAATTAATTTCCCCTCAATACTTTTCTGTAGCACATAATACAAAATAGAGTTTTCTGTTGATTTGGCTGTGTGTTTTGATAAGCTCTAATTGCAATGAATTTTTGTACAATGCTAAAATGCTGATAACAAGAGACATATGAAGTGATTGCCTAATTATTTTCCTTTTGTTTCCTTTGAACACAACTTAATTTTAGAATTATAGGAGTATTTGTTTTCAGGATGTGTTTTTACCATTTTCTATATGAACTGCTTTACAAAAATATAAAAAAAAATTATAATGCAAAACTTCATTTATTCAACTAATTCTTGAGCAACAAAACCATATCAATCTTTCATTTTCTGTTATGTTAGTAATACGCAAGTGTTTTCTCTTCTGGTTTCTTAGTGTGTTGATAAAATCAATCCAAATACCTAAGCTGTTAGGTAGTGTGGGGTAGGGAACATTGTGCTGCCAGCAGAGTAGTGCTGACCCCACTCTTTTGTCAGTCTGGATTTACTGGCACATCATTAAAGTTGCCACAAGTAAGTCAGCTGTCAGTGATACTGAAAGACAGAGAAAGTAGCAGCTTGACCTTTTACTTAATTTCATGGACACGCTATACAACTGCATGAATAATGAGTGTTTATTTAGTGATCATTGAAACAGTGAAATAAAAAAATTCCTTCAACAATTTGAATTTGTTGACTTTTTAACAACGTTCTTGTTTAAGAAAATCAATGCTTATTTTAAATCAAACATTGTATCACGAATGCAGGTTATTATATGCAAAAAGAAAGTACGTTCTTTTTGCTGAGCAACTACTCCTGCATTAATGAAGATTTCTAAACAGGCAGTGTACTCAAATGTATGCACACTTGCCCTTAATTCATTCTCCAGACTTTGTACAGTTGGACTTCTCACTGTTTGGAAAAAAAAAAAAAAAGCTCAGCTCCGCAACAACAACCTTAGAACATCACACATTGCATGAACATGGTAACTCTTAGTGTTACAGGTACAGATGAAACTTGGTGTGTCTTGCACTGCTTATTGAGACACGCTTTAAAGTAGATTAAGCTGTTTTTACCTCTATATATGTATTATGCAAGTCTTCTTCACATGCAACATCTATGTATCACCATTGAAAACAGAAGAAAGATAGTCACGGAAATATGAAGAGAAAAAGTTTTTTAGAGAATCATGGAATTGATTGGATTGGACAAGACTTCTGAGATCATTGAGTCCAACTCTTGAGCTAACGCCACCTTGCCAAGTAGAGCTTGGCACTAAATGCCACATTTGTTCCTTGAACACCTCCCAGGGTGGTGACTGCACCACCTCCCTGTGGAGTTCATCCTAATGTTTAACAACCCCTTCTGTGAAGAAATTCCTCCTGATATCCAACCTGAACCTCGTCTGGAGCAGCTTGAATATCTCTGGTCCTCTCATCCTATAGCTGGTTGCCTGGGTCTCACCTGGCTACAGCCTCCTTTCAGGCACTTTTAGAGAGCGATAAAGTCACCCCTGAGCCTCCCTTTCTCCAGGCTGAACAACCCCAGCTCCCTCAGCTGCTCCTCATAAGACTCACTCTCCAGACCCTTCACTGGCTTCATTTCCCTTTTCTGGACTCACTCAATGTCTTTCTCAAAGTGAGGGGCCCAGAACTGGACACAGTGCTCAAGGTGAGGCTTCAGCAGGGCCAAGCACAGGGGGAGAATATTTTAGAATATTAACTCAGGAAAAAAATAGTATACTGGCATTTCAGCTCTTTCTGCTCCAGTTTAAGGAATTCTGTTGAATTTTTGGCTTGAACTATATTTCTTTCATCATTCTTTCACAACTGAGAATATTCTTTGATGTTTCATCTTCTCAGCTCCATCAGTAAGTTCCTTGGTAATTAACCAAATGTAACATGTCTCTTCCTGATAGCAAAACTGGAAAGCAAACTTTCTTTTTAAAATAAGATAATAAAACTAATGCAGATAAACTAAATTAATTAGAGAATATTAAATGGCCTGCCAAGAAAAAATCCCCCAAAATTCAGTTTTGGTAAAGTCCAAGGTGTAAATGGCAAGTTTATAAGAACAATTCTGCACATGGATATGATATGTAAAACTGTAGCTGGGTGAACAGTCATCAACCATAGCATTCATTTGTAGGAAGAGATGTAACTGACAATGAAGTGAATTAAAGAAAAAAACCACAGAAAACAATTCTGTTGGAAACAGGATAATATTGCATCTCACTTCATAAAATATACCAACCACAATGATGGAATTGAAGGGAGAAGCAACTTGATCCACTGAAGCAAATTAGAATATGTTATGGTTCTTCTGCTTTGTGTTCCTTGCTGATACAAATCTTTAGAGCAGTTTTTCTGTCCGTAGTGCTTGAGCAGAGTTTATTCAGCCCTGAATTCTCCTGTAGAGAGAAGAGGAGAGCCTTGGTGCAAAAGAACTTGGCTTTATTAACCTATTGTGTAAGAGTGGCTGGGACAAAATGTCTCGCTTTGGCGCATTCAACTTCCCACTTAAAAAATTTTGCTGATCTTGCTCTTGACATGTCCATCTTTTCTAACTTCTTTCATTTGTTGTTTTCTTCTTCCCTCTAGATATTTTCTCATGCACTGTTGCTCTCCTTTCATCCGCTTCCTCTCCAGACACTATTGACCCTACAATACCAATTCTTGCTGCACCTGTATAAACAGTAAGTGAAAGCCAGCTCTTCTTTCCCCTCAAACCCCTCAGAAAATGTAAGGTAAACCTGCAGGCTTAGCAACACTGCTCCTAGCAAGATGGATTTCTGATGAAGTATATTAAATTCAGTATGCACAGAATATGCTATCTGCTGACCTCTAAATAAAGTGTAATATGATTTTATGAATTGTACCTACTCAGATATTAATCTGATCACTTTCAAAAGTATAACCTTACTATAAACCTCATCAGGTTCCATTATACTGCAGTTCTTTTTCACTAAGACTATTCAAACAGTTACAAGTGCTCAAAAGAATTATTCGGTGAAAAAAGGACTGCTCTTATATAAAGAGACAAGAAGGTGTGGTGGTATGCTCCCCCAACCCCCTTAGTACTTCAGAAGTTACGCTGGTCAGGATGGCTGCAGCTGCCTTCAGCTGGACTCTGGGGAGACAGATAACACAATAGCTGAGGGCTATAAATCTTGCTCAGCAGCTGAGGGTTAGTTGAACAAGCACCATCCAAAATATGGCTGGTGTACAAATTTGATTATAAGTCAACTATCTTGTTCCATAAACAGCGAAGAGACCAGCAGGCTGCATGCCAGCATCTCCCCTTGAGTAGGGATGCCTCTCTAGGTTACTCCTTGAGGTTGAGAGAATCCTTATCATGTCAGATACTCAGTAAGTGACATGGCAATAAGGGCACTGAAACCTTGAAATCGTAGGAAAATGATATAAAGGATTTATTGTGCGTACATAATCCTTTAGATATAAACCATTGACCAAATTGGCACTAGGCCTGGATTCAGCTGCACCTAAACTCCATTCTGGGAAGGAATTTAGAACTCAAGGGTGTCCTTTCTGAACCTCATGGCTCAGCAGAAGGATCTCCCTAACAGTTTTGTCTGACCTTGTCTTCTATGCGGCAAATAATCAAGTGTTTACCTTGCCATTGAATCTTAGTAAAACAATAACCAGTTTTCCACTGAACTCTTGTCCCATCTCTATAGAATATATTGTTGCTTCTCTGTAGTGAGTAAAGTACATCACTCCTTCCTTGACAGAAGGGGATATTTTAACTTCTCGAAATAAAGGCTGCAAAAATGATAATGATATGTTGGAAGCAAACAAGTTGGAACTGGGCAGTTTCTTTTACACTGAAAGAAGGGGAAGAACAACTTCATTATAAGTAGCACAAGTAATCTTGATGTTGGGCATGGGACCTTAAAGTAGCAGGACTTTGCTAGAACCTTCTAGCACCTATTGGATCCTCAAATATAAGTATGTTTATTATAGAGCTTAAAGACAATGCATTAACTTACTGCTTTTGATTGCAATAATGGGACTTGTTCAACCATAAGCCTCTTTCTCTGTTTTAGGACTATTTTTATTTGCATAAATACAATTCTGTTTTTGTATGCACCTCTCGCTCTACTAAGAGTTCTATTGATAGAGAACACATAGTTCTCTGCTTGTGAGAACTAATGCATTGGCATTGCTTAGGAGCAGAGGGATTGAACTAAATTGGTGTAAGAAGTGATGTGATTAGTTATGAGACTGCAATGCTTTTTTGCCCCTACTGATTGCAACCTTAAATTTCAAAGAACTATCTGTTAGCATGAAAGGCAGCAGTGACCATTTTAATCCTTGAAGAGCTGCTAACAGGCAGAGGACATGTAACCTACCCTCTTAAGCCTTCTTGGTTTTTTTCTGAAGTTATTTTCAGCAAGTTAAATACCTTTGGAAGTTGGAAAAGGAAAGTATTACATGTGTCAGGGAGCTGTAAGAGTTGCTCCCCAAAAAGTGAGCTGGGAGCCAGGCTGATCCCAGAACAGGCCAGGCAGTCCCTGCACTATCCTGAAGCACTTGAGCTGCATCAGAGTTGGGCGGTGACAGCAACAGGTCCCATGAATTGTCCAGTGAGTATCATGTGAAGCAAGGTAACAAGCCATGTCCTAGGTCAATCCAGGAAATCCAAACAACAAGCTTGGAAACAGGTCAGAGACAGGCATCTCTACAACAGAGTTCAGTCCTCATGTTGAGCTGAAATGGGCTCCTGGCCCGTGGGCAGGGCTGCAGGGAGGCTGCAGGGGAGGACAGTCATAGCCAGTAAAGCTTGTTAGACACCATAGGGCCATGACAGCTCGTCGGGGAAAAACCCCAAACTATCAAAAATCAAACAGTTCTTTCCATGCAGAAGTTGCCACTTGCAAATTACCTTAGCACAGTCATTATTACCTCATTTTTCCTAATTCACCACCTTTCTCCATGAAGGAGGAAAGTAGATGATGTGGGGGCATACATAAGGAGCAAATGCACGGACCACATACTTCATCTCTTTTATCAGAGCATGAATCAGCTTGATTGGTCTCTCTCTTTGCAGGATGGGAAGTTAAGTGTCACAAAAATGGACATACATAGGCAAATTTTCTATGCCTTTGTCCTTAGTGGGGCTTTATGAAGTAAATATGAAGTTCAGGGAACCTAGTAGCAACGATAGCAAATGAACAGACTTCAGAAAGTGCTCTCCTACCAGCCAGCAGGTAATGAACCTCTTACCTTCTCTGGCTAATTCAGAACATAACCGTCATTAGGCTTGAAATAATTTGCAAAGTAAGTTCTGCATAGGGTTGCATTATAGCTCAGTGAGAGACAATTTTGAAGAGATTAATTCATGCTTGAGAGGGAAGAATTTCATCTTTTTTGCCATAAAACCTATTCTCCTCCAAATAAGTTAGGCCTTTTTGGTCTATGTCTTTACCTTGTCCATCTTGTCTTACGTGCGGTAAAACTAGAAATCAGGAACTACTTTTCTCTTTTTTGTCACTTTTCCAGCATAATTTCTTTTAGAAAGGCATAAGAAAGGGTCCAGAAAGTGGAGAGACATGTTCATTACATCCCATTTTCAGTGTAGCAGGTACCAGCCGTCAAAAAGAAGGATCCTCTGAAAGTCTGTGTGCACCTAGTCTCATATTTACTAGACTGAATAATTTGAGACCATCAGCATCACCTCACCACTTGTCTTCCTTTCCAGCTGATTCATACAAACATTTAACATAAGCATTGGTTATGACTCAGATATCTCTAAATACTCTTATATAAAAATCGACCATCTACTTGTACTATCCAATCCAAGCTCTGAACTAATTACTTATCCTCTGCAAGATCTTTCATCTTACGGCTCTTTCCTTAGAAAACTGATAAATGAACTCGCTAAATGTCTCTAAAATCAAAGATTATATCAAATGACTCTACCTTGTCCATGTACTCACTGACTGAATTCCCTGGGCTGACCCCACAGCTGATCCTGCTTTGAGCAGGACATTCAACTAAAGAACTCCAGAGCTATCCTGTATAGAAATCATGTTGACTATTCCTCAACTTGTCATGTTTATACAAGACTCCACTACTTATATTTTTCTTACAGTTGCTGCTAACTTGCCTCACACACACATCAGTCTTACTTGTTTGTGGTCGCGCAGGTGGCCCTTTAAAAGCATTTCCACATTTTCCATTCTCCAGTCCCATCATACTTAGATTGCTGTATAGAGTAAATATGCTCACCATAGGTAGAAGATACAGACCACTCCTATTCCCTGCACTAGTCTTACTTTGAATTCCTTAAGAATTCCTTCAAATATGATAACTTGTTACAGCTCATTTTACCTCGTTATACCCTTTTTCATACACACTCTAACTTGAGACAAATCATGACAAAATTTTCAAGATACAAATTTGAGTTTGTGTACTTAATTCAGTACTGACCTTTTTGCAATATCCCATCTGCCATCTTATTTGTCCTTAGTTTTTTAGGTTGGCATGGGGATTTTTTTTGGTGGTTTTTTCCCCCTCTATGGTGACTTGTTACTTCGTATGCCATTGTATTTGATTAACAAATTTTCCCTCTGAAAACAATCTTTATTTTGCTAGCATAGATTCCATGTGCTAACACTATGATTAGAGCCCTGAGGAAGGCCTAAACTCCCTTGTTTTCCTGTTACTTGTGCATGTAGTACATATGCTCCCTAGTACCTGGGGTGAAATTTGACATTTTATTGCCATAGAAGACTTTTATATTAATATCATGTTCTGTCCAATAACTTGTGAAATACGTATTAATACTTAAAGAAATACTTTAAAAATTAATATTAAAATATTAATAATTAAACTTCATATGTATTAATACTAAAACTTCTATGCTTGGTTGCTGTTGGCTTGAAAAGCATAGCAACTGTCTGCTTTTCAGCATTACGAGTCTTTGTATCCATGTCCAAGGAGCTACAAACAAGTATAGGTCTTGTTAATTGCAGTGATTCTTGTTTCTACTGAAAATTAACAGGGTAATAAGATGATAACCACACCAGGATTTATTATTTTAACCATGTTTTATTGACAGTCATATTTGTTCTGTTAGCAAGCAGCTTAATATGAAAGAAAGATAGAAAGAAGTTAGTATTAAGGTATCTCCTATCATTCAAGTTTTACAGTATTTCTTGGTTACAGAATTTTTCTCTGCCTGTAACTATATCTATTCATGACCTTCTTCTAGGTTTCATAGGCTGCTGTATTTCTCTAATTAATTTCTCATGCATCTTATTTTTTTTTTAACAGATTATTGCAAAGTAGAGATCATGAGATACATGTGTGTTATGGATGTACGTGGCAAATTAGACTTTAGATTCAGTCAACATCATTGAGAAGAAAGGAGGCACTTGTGAAATCTAACTGGATTTCACCATACTTATCTGAGAATATTTTTGTATGCGACTGTAAGTTTTAACTCTGTAGCACTCCTTTCACTGAATACTTCTGCCTTCTCCTTCATTTTCAGCATCAAAATAGGTTTCAGAATGAAGCCACCTGAATTTTATAGATAGCAGAGAAACAATACAAAATTAAGAGAAACTAGTCATAACAGCATCCCAGAAGCAGAAGATAGGCCACATACCATTTATCATGGTAAGCACTGAAATGAAAAAAGAACCAATACAACCCCCCCCAAGAGATTAATTTATATTAACTACGAAAATGGATCTTGACTTTCTAGACGTTTGTAGTAAGGCCATAGTATGAACTGAATTAATGTGATTTCATGACAATTGAAAATAAGAAGATATGCAGAAATACTCCTTGGTGTGAAAAAAGTACATAGGAAGAACAAAATCATTGTCTTGTTCTCTTGTTTTGGCAAGCAGTTTCTGGCTTTGATCAATGCTATGAAACAAAATGAGTAAAAGTATTACATTTTTATTCTCTATTTTGTTAAATTGATGAAAATACATATTTCATCTGCTTTACATCTGGTACAATTATGTTTTCACAAGAGCTCCAGGAGTGCTATCAGATGACAGAAGTACTTAGTCTTTGGCAATTTAGGACGTGAATATTTTGATAGCCTTTTTTCAGGCCAGATTTTACAGTGCCTTTTTTCTTCACATATTTTATTTCCAATTTTTGTGGGTCATAGATTTAAGGCTGCAATGCTTGAATCAAAGCTAAATTCCACAGAACCCTTCTACATGCGTATAGCTTGAAGCAAATGCTTGATCTCTATTCAAAATTAAAACTGAAAATATGTCAAATATGTCCCATGTATGTTGTAGCAGAAAGCTGTTGTATGGGGTTTTCTATTTAGGAGGCGCCCAGAGGCCAGATTTGTCACTGCATTATGCCAGCAAGAGAAATGTGACTCTGAGCTAGATGTTGTCTTCTCTGGGTCATTAAGACTGACCTTCCCAGGTAACTGTGCTGAATTTCTGTAGCAGTTGGTTATTAATCCATGATTCAGTAAAATCTGAGCTGCAGCTACTGTTAGTCATATGTTTAGAAATTTTTAATTTTTAATATCTTAAAAACTGGATTAGATTGTTTTTCTTCTGTGCAATTCCAACAGTTCTGAAAGAAAATTGTGTTTGATTAACTGCTTTCATTCTTCAACTAATTACAGAGAATTTCAGATAGCACAGAAGAAAAATTTGGCATACCCTTTTTCACAAATGGTATCAAAAAAATGTGTCAAGATGTAAACAGAAAGACTGCTTTTGTTACTTGAATAATAATAATTGATCTTTGGCAATGCCACTAAAGGACCTTTAAGTCAAAAGTATTTCCTGGGGCAGGGGTGGAAAGTTAGCTTAATTTTTAAGATGTCCTAGTCGATTTAACAGTAGGGGACTGCAGCTGAACAGTAATTATATAAAGTCTCTGTCACAGAGGTTGGTAGGCAATAGGCATCTCTAAAGTTTAATACACTTTTCCTACTGCATAGTATTCTCTCTAAGTGCACAACACTGGCTTCACTTCCACTGTGTTGAATTACATCCACCTTTGGTTTTAATTAGTGCTCTTAACTAAAATTCTACTTCCAGTTGTCCAAGTATAATGAATTGGATTCGAGTTCATGTATTCAAACTGAGCTAAGTGACATAATTAGAAGCACATTCTTCTTTGAGCATGACCAAATGTGAATTATCTTCCCAATCTCTTTGCTTTGAAGGCCCTTCTAGTCTGTATTTTTTAGAACTAAAGACAAATGTTTTAGGTAGGAGTTTCATTTGAAAAAATAATTAAATTCATTTGTGCTTCTCCAGTTCATTGTTGGGGGATACTAATACAGTTGGAATATCCAAGCCTCAAAATAAATGACTTGAAATAACAAATGTCTGACTGCATACAATTTTGATTAAAACTAACAAAAGCTATGCTGGCTCAATATTGTAGGAGTTTTCCACTTGAAAATAAATAGTTGAAAAAATCAAAGCTTTTATTTGAAACCAATTTTGTTGTTTCTTTTGATAGCCAGTTACAAGAAAAATGTTTTCTAAATGCCTATGTCCTATACCATGACTGTATGTCTTATACCATATATTAAAAAATGCATTTAATAAAAACCCAACCAAAGACATGAGATAATGTCAAAACATATAGGAATATTACATCCCATAGAAAGATTCAGGAATTAGTCTCTCTTTCTTTCATATCTTCCAAGTTAAAACTAGATTAGGTGTTGTGTTTATTTAAATTATCACCTTTGTTGTCTGGTGTTTAGATGGCTGTTTGAGATCCATTTAAGAGCTTTGATGTGAACCTGAATTCTTGGGGAAAAATGTTTTCTGTCATGTTTTGAACTGGCTGCTCTGTTTGCATTCCCATTTCAAATTTTGTTTGCAAAATAAAAACAGCAGAAATAATTAGTAATTGTCTAAATTTTTTGTGTATAGAACAAATCATAGATTTAAACTTGAGAATGTTCACAGTATCCAATTTTTGCTTGAGTGAAAAAGCTTTTCAAAAAAAGAGAGAAATATGAGTTGCTTTAAGGATGGAAGAATACAAGGCTAAGCAAGGAACAAGTGTCCCTTCTTCTCATTGTCATTAACAGAAAGTGCAAACACAATGTTTTTCTAGCTGCATTTTCTCTGTCACAAGATCGTGTAATGCATTTTTTTTTGCAAAATATATAGGTTTTTTTAGTGTCAGAAATGCTTCCAATAAATTCTCATCTACAGATTTTCCTTTTGGATAAATTCAGTATATTGAATGTTTTAAATTTTTAAGTGCACAACCTTTTTTTTTTCTTGTCTGTGTATTTAAATTAATTTCATCTCTTTCCTAAATTCTTTTAAACAATATAACATTCTTTTGAAGTCTGAATACTTAAACTGGTGACACTGTCTCCATATTTACATATCAAGTGTGTAGATTGCATAAACTTTTGCTTTAAGATTGTTCCAAGGCTGCATTAATTTGCCAGCAATATGAACAATATGAGCTGTCTTGACCAGACCATGTCACTGAGAAGCGCTGTTCAATTATTTATGAACACCTTCACCCTTACCTTTTCAAAGTTACATTTATATTACTTATACTGTCGCTCTTGTCTATATGTCTTGTTTCTAGATGGATGACTTCACCTGTAGCTATATTCAAATTAAGCTTTATACATCATAATATCTATTCTGTCTTAATAAAATATTTAGGCTGACGACTTTTCCGTGGACTTCAGAAGGAAAGCTGGAACCATAGCTTGCTGTGACAGTGCATTAATTTCATGATTAATCTTTAGAAAATCAAATTCAAGTGGTTAGAATTCCTGTGTTTTCCCTAGGAGATCCTGAGGAGAAATAAGGGCTTAATGTAACCCTGCCAAACTATAGGCTTTGGATATTGTAACTGATAACAGAATAACAGCTTTAGGGGAAAAAAAGTCTCTAAATGACAATACAGTAACACATACAAGCCAGTAGTATAATTAACAAAGTTATTTCAGTAGTACAATTATCTAGGTCAAAATCCCCAAGAAATCCAGTAACTCCCTGATACTGGGCTAAAGTTAATGTCCAGGTGTGTTGCACTATTCTCTCAGTCTTCTGATTGTTTGCATATCTTGGAGTCAGAGAATCAGAGATTCTCACAGTTTCATGTAAATAACATCTGTTATTATTGTAACTGCTTTCTTGTGTTGTACATTCCATTTCTATGATAGATACAGTTGATGGACTCTTAGTCCATCCAATGTGACAGAGAAGGTGTTAACATCACCTTCCAATCATCTGTAGTTACAAGAAATGTATAAATACTGTAAAGTAAAAGTAAAGCTCCTTCTAGTCCTTCTTCTGCTTCTACTGCTTCTTCTTCTGCTTCTTCTTACCCTTCTGACATCTCTCCTGTCCATGTGTCATTATTGTGGCCCCTAGCGCCACATCAGCTGACCCGACGCTTTGGTGTGCAATGGCTCACACGCTCACGGTGATAAGGCAGGCTGGCAGGAGGAAGGGCACAGCGCTGTCTTTGGATGAGTCACTTGGATCAGTCACACTCAGGGCATTCTGAGTTTCCTTGACTGTCCTCTTTTGCTACGTTGCAGAAGAACTGCCTGGACTTGGTTACACACCTTCATATCCCAAGAAATCATTTAGGTAAATTTAGCAATATAAGAGTCACTTCCTCTCTAAGTAGTACTACTATAGATAAAAACTGGGCTCCCCACTGACTGAAATGGGAAGAGGTAAAGGTAAGGGAAAAAAATTAAATGTTTATGGCTTATAATTTGTGATTAGTTTTGGTATTTCACCAAACAGTGAAACACTTTTCATGGCGTGCTTTTCAGCTTCAACTCAACTGGTCTGGATTGAAGCCTTTTTAATATTTATGCAATGTAAAGAACTCCACACATTTAAAAAACATCTGAATGTTGGGCTGTAACTCTTTTACCATAAAACTATTCAGATTTCCTGTAATTTCATGATTTTTATATGTGTTACTGCTATATGTATTATTTTTACCTGTCAGTATTCGTTCCAGAATCCTAATTTTTTGGGTTTTTTGGTTTTTTTAATCCACTCTTCCTTTTTGTGATAATAATAATTTGTTGAATTTAAGTATGTGTTATATTCCATACATTCTGTACTGTTAAACACCCCCAAATTTTTCCAGAAAAATATTTTTCCTGAACGATACATGATTAGCCATTTCTGCTTATGTAAACTATAGGTATCAGATATAACTGAATATTTATCCACATTATAATAATTTCTCTTCATACTTATATAGTAGTTTTTGTGGCTTTATGTAGACGCCCTGGCAAAAAACTGGTCACTACACTAGTTGAGATGGTATGCTATTATCCTAGATAACATTTTAGAAGTCTTTAATAATCAGTTGCTCTTTTCTATTCTTTAAAATGACACACCTACTCATACTGAATATCATTATTTTATCCTCTGATGACATGATTATATCATTTTAGATTAAGCTTCAGTAACTATTTAACAATAGCTAATAAACCCTGATGCAAATTATGTTTAATGGAAAGAAATAAAATGGAGATCTTTGAATGTTAATTCAATTTTTAAGTAACCATATAATCAGCAAGAATTATTTACCTGGCAATGTGCTTGTACATATTGAAAATCTCATTATCTGGTTTATTACTCAGCAGAGCTTTTGCTGCACAGATTAAATCTGAAAAGACTATTTCTTCTGGCTAAGAAAGCATTATTTATAATAAATATCTATATGTGGTCAATGCAATTTATTTTAATATAACTTATAGGCACTTTGGCTTCTTTTGCTAGCAAGTTCTGTTTCAAAGAGAAGAGATGAAAATAGCAGTCTCTTAGTCTCTTTTAGGTTTAAGAGACTAGATTTGTGTCTTTACTGTTTCATGACTATTACCTATGGAAGAGCTGTGAATGTCACCTATCTTAGGAAATCACCTTGGAATTAGTTCGACCTTAACAGAAGCAATTTTTAAAATAAAATCGACTGAAAATTTTTACATACTTGGTTTCATCTCATTATCTTTAGCTGTTGGGCCCTGAAATGATGAGATAATTGCACTATGGATCAGTCTTCTATCATGCACATTTGATTTCGGTTATACGGGAATATTTTACTTCATTTATTTATTATTATTAGAAACAAATTGACAGCCACTCCATTAGGAAAATTCTTCATCATTTTTTACTGCTACTTTCATTTACCTATGATACCTGCTATTTAGAATGCCATTTAGGTTTCAGCTTAAAAATATTAATTGATTCATCCACAAATAAGTGTACAGGAAATGGATGAGAATTTACAGCCAAAGCGTTAGTTATCTTGTATTAAAATAGCATATAGAACCTTGGTGATCCTCCATAATTTAGAAATCAAAAAGAGTAGGACAGTAGCTGTTGAGCAGATACTTTTTATGGGCTCCGGTGTGGGAAAATTTATTAATAATTTCAAATTATTTTTAAGTGTTGTAGATCTTGTAGATTTTGTAGAAATGTACTACATAACATATACTGTTCCCTGCATTATTGTCTATCAAACGGTGGATTTATTGACTCAAGCACAAAAAGATGGCAGATCTGATTTGCCTGAAGTTTCGTAATTAAATATCTTCTTTCTCTGAAGACTGATTGTGATTTGATATCAATATTAGCTTATTGTGATGGTAAACATGAGGCTTATCTTTCATCACCTCTGAGAGGTGGTTAAATGTCTTATACGATATTGACTCTTCCTGAACTGTATCCTTTTCCCTCATACTGACCCCATACCACATACCTTAGAAATGAGGAACGAAATTGCTGCAGTGATATTCAAACTTTCATGTGCCAGTTATGGGAAGGAATAATATGACTGTGTATACAGTATCTAACTCTAGGCATGTGTAAGAAATTTGGAATGTCATAAACTTCTATATGTTTAGCACTTCAGATAGTGTAAATTTACTTGTTGATTGTGAACTGTTGATAGGTTCTTAAAATAGTACATGAAGTAGCAACTTTTTAAAATATAAGTGTTTATCTTACAGGCAGCTATGTTTGTTAGATTAATAATATTACAGGATTTAAAATATGATTAATCAAAATAAGATTTTCTTTTCTTTTCAAAAATGCATTAAACCAAGAATTTTCAAAGATAAGGTCTCTGCAAGGATTAATCCCTGAAAATAAAAATTAATGATAACTTGGACATCATTCCAAGATGCTCTTAGTATTGACTTGTAGCATTGTTTTAGGCAGTAATTTTATTTTCATGAAAGCTTCTTAAAAATTAGATATGCCAGACACATTTTTGAACTTCATTGAAATTTCATTATTAATACCTTATTTTGAAAATAGACAAAAATATTTAATATTTAGAATGTTAAGACTAAATCAGTGTTATTATTGATAGCATTTATGTTGGCCTTCTATTTTATCTCCACATAAAAAGCCACTATAAACTTTTTTAAATCTCAATTTTGCAGTCATTTTTCAGCACGTCAAATATAAAATGCAGGAGACTGTGTTTGAGGAAAATTATGAAAATCTTCAGAAGGCAAGTAAACATAAATCAGATAGTTTGTTCAAAATGAGCATTTGGCTTTAAATGTTATTAAGAATATTTGGGAAAAGCCTGATTAAATAGCTCTCAAAAGTATGTACTTACTTCTCTATTCTTTGTTAAGGTGGTACTTTTTAATTTCAAAACCTAGTAGATTAGTTCCATGCAGACATATTTCTATATGGAAGGAAGGAACTGATTTTGTACCTCTTCTGCTGTTGACCCAAGTTAAATAATGAAATTATAGAATCATAGAAAGTCTTGGGTAGAAGGGACCTTAAAGATGTTCTTGTTGCAACCCCACTAGACCAGGTTGCTCATCCAACCTGGCTGTGAAGACTTCCAGGGATGAGACAGCCACACCATGACTTCTCTGGACAAAATACTGCAGTGCCTCTCTACACTCTGAGGAAAAAATTTCTTCATAACATCTAATCTATTTATATAAAATGCGTGGTGTAAATGACATCAACCAAAACATCTTTAATTTTAAAGTTTAGAGTGAAATTGTGGAGACTAGAACTATCTCCAAAAATATAACCTATATAAAAGGAATCATTACAACTGAATAATTAAAAATTATTGCCAAGAGATGAGGATATTATTTTATATGGTTCTAATTCTTCATCTCTGTGTTCAGTTCTCGGGACATGCACCTATCTTCCTTAATTTTATGACAGGCATAGGCAAGCAGTTGGAAAATATAAAAAGCATTTTTAATTTGATTGCATCTATACAAGTTATGCACCATAATTTTATCAGGTAAAGAATGTTTTATTTTAAAAAACAGTTTTAGAAATCTCCACTTTAAAAGCATCTGTGTTTCTCGCTAAATTGAGGTGAGGTAAGTTAAGTTAAAAATAACAAACAAAATTTATGGCAGCAAATGACCAAGTTTTGGAATTTTATTAAGTGAGATTTTCAGATTCTCCAGTTTATTCTTATGCTTCAGATTCAGTGAAAAAGTTCAGAAATATCTTCAGGACTGAATAGAATATCAAAACTTAAAAAACACAATAAATTGTTAGATTATTTTGAGTTCAAAACTGGAAATTAATGAGTACAGAAGTAGTAATGACTACCACGTTGAAAATTGCCTAAAACATCCTGCCAGTATGTTTTTGTTTCAAGTAATTTTGAAATTCAGTTTGTGAACAACACTTTTTTGTGTTAATAGTGTAATTTGAGTATGCCTGCCATTTTTGAGCACAAGGAATATATGGAAGTCTCCCTTTGTATTGAAAATAGCCTTTAACTCGTTACATTCAAAACAACTCATAGTTAACTGTTGAAATTGTATAAACAGAAAGAAATTGACACTGGATTGGGCCTTAACCACATGAGGAATAGTTTCTCTTTGGCATGAGTAAAGTATTTTTTCCCCAGTGCTGATTCCCATCCAGTTTAACAAAGTTAAACTTCAAAATCTAATACTTGTGTTTATTCCAGGTAAGACAGATGTCAGTTTTATCAGTATATTTTGATGAGGAATACATTTAAGACATATATCCCCTTGACTCAAACGTCTCTTCAACTCATGTCTCACAACACATAATTCTTCCCCACTATTTTCAAATTCCACTGAAAAATCCCCCTACATATTCCTCCCTGATTACCAATTTTGCCTTACAGCTCAGATCTTTGATTCTGCGTATCTTACCCATATTTTTAACCTCAAGCTCCTTAGCTTCCCTCTGTCTTGCATACTGCTTATCATGTTGGTTCTCTTTTTTCCTTTTCTTTGTTTCCTGTAGGCTTCTAATCACAATCTGAAACCTCTTATTCCCAGGGGTGTTTTTTTTTGGTTTGGTTTGATTTGGTTTTTTGGTGAGGGGGTTTGTTTGCTTGTTTGGATTTTTTTGTTGTTGTTGTTCTAGGTTTTTTGTTGGGGTTTGGTTTTGTTTTGTTTTTTTGTTTGTTCATTTCTTAAATTTTGTACTGGCAGCCTTCTGTCTTTGCACAGTTTCCCAATTTGCTTCTCTAATTTCCCAGTATTTTTCACTGCAGTCCTACTCCTTGGATATTAGTAGTGCACTATGAACTAACTGGTTACAGTTTCAAAAAATTCTGTGTGCCTTTTGTTCCATTTCCAGAATTTCTTCCCCATTTTTCTCTTTTCTGTTTTTATTAGATTCTGGTAGAGTTTCAGGTGTCCAAACATACCTTTTTAGAAAGTCTGGATTATCTGACATATCTGCCTGAGACTGGCAGATACAATGCAGGATCTACAGGAGACATGCCCTTCTGAAATGATAGCTGAACATCAAGAGTGGCTGAACAGCATCAGTTCATAGCATCTACAATAGCATTAGACTCTTCTGTTCAGGTATCTGTATCATTCCTTCTGTGTCCCAATTAAGGCTTATCTTTCTGCAGCCTTGCATTGCTTCCTGATTACAGGCAAAGAAAACATTGAGACTATTTCTATGTTTTACTTCAATCTCCACAGACCAAGAACAATTGTTACAGGAAACTTGAAGGCTGTCCTTCCACCTTTGGGCTGATGTAGACTCAGTCCCTGTAAAAGAAGTCCCATGTGGTTTAGTGGTTTTCTTTGTTAAGCTCTGAAGAGTATCTGCTGAGCATGAAGGGTTTATATGCTGACTGAATTCACAGGGATTTTCACAGAGATGGTGAGACATATGTTCCTCACAGGAATATGTGGCTATGTTTGAGAAATGTCCCAAATGCCAGGTCCCTGTTGCAAAGCAGAATTTTATAGCTGTGGTCAGAAAAGGTTTTCAGAGGTTTGTTTTTTTGTTTTTTTTTTTTTAACACATGCATGCATCCACCTATGTATTTCCTTGACTTTTTCTCATATAGTATTTAAATGTTTAGATTTTATAAAAGTCTGTTTGAGATACCTGAAAATTTATCCCTGAAGTCTTAACTTAGTTTTCAGCAAATAGTAACAAAGTCTGTAGTGTAAAATGTCAGCAATATTTATAAGAGATAGTATTATTGAAGTATCTATTAAAAAACTTTTCAGTTTGGTTGAAAAGATACATACATAAATCTATATAAATATGTATATATATACACACACACACTCTGAAGCTGCTAGAAACTTTGTGTGTGACAGAGCCAATGCCAGCTGGCTCCAAGAAGGACCTGCCACTGGCCAAAACTGAGCCCATCAGTGGAAGCACCTCTGGGATAACTTATTTAAGAATGAATAAAAAACCTGCACAATGGCACCCTGCTTGGCCCCTTGGAGAGAGGAGCTCACACTGGAGAAGGCAGTGGCAGGACCTATAACCCCATGTGGGACCCACTCTGGAGCAACCTGTCCTTGAAGGACTGCGCTTCATGGAAGGGACCCATGCTGGAGCAGTTCATGAAGAACTGCAGCCTTTGGGAAGGACTCATGGTGGAGACNACTCATGCTGGAGAAGTTTGTGGAGGACTGTCTTCCGTGGGCAGGACCCCACAACGGAGCAGGGAAAGAGTGGGAGTGTGTGTCCTTCCCCTGCAGAGGAAGTAACAGCAGAGACAACGTGTGATGAACATAGCGCTACAAGGGGAGGAGGTAGTGAATGCATGAGTGAAATTAGGCCTTGGGAAGAAGAGAGGGGAGGGGGGAAGATGTTTAGTTTTTATTTCTCATATCCTACTTTGATTTGGTTGATAATAAATTAAACTAATTTTCCCAAGTCAAATCTGTTTTGCCCATGATGGCAGTTGCTAAACGGCCTCTCTCTATCCTTATCCCAACCCATGAACTCGTCATTATATTTTCTCTCCCCTGCCCAGTTGAAGAGGGGACTGACAAAGCAACTTTGGTGGGCACGTGGCATCCAGCCAGGGTTAATCCATCACAGAGGGGCAGGAAGACTGCCAGGAGATGTATTTATCATGAAATAGTTCAGTAAACTAAGAATTCTCATTATTGTTTTAAAATAATGAACATGGATATGATACAGGTTCAGGGAGTATTTTTCTTGTGTAGTTTGGTTTTTATTTCTTTTTTTTTTTAATCTCTTACTTTTCATTCATGTGCTAGCTCAAATGTTCTTATAGGCTTTTGAACTTTGGGGTGCCAATCAGAGAACAAGAGAATCCCCTAAAAGGACAGATACCCCAGTTCTGCTTCCCTGACTGACCCGTTGATTTCCCTGCCTCTTTTTCCCTTACATGTCAAGGTCCTGCCCTCCCCACTTGTCCTCCTTCCCCCGCCCCTGTTCCTAGCCACTCCCTCGAGTTCTCCCCATTTGTTCTGTGCCCTAACCCCGCCCATGTACTGCCCCTGTGCCCTGGGACCATTGGGTGTGATCTCTCTGCCCGCCTGATCCCCGTGTAAAAGGTCTAGGTGGGAGGCCATGTGCTTTCTCAGCTTTGGGGTATCAGCGTGTTACTGTGCGGCACTCTCTGCTTCTGGGACCAGGAGACTAAAGATCCTCTGAAGTCCCCATGTGGGGAGCCCTTCTCACCTCCTTTATCACCACTGTGTTGCAGAGCTGAGAGCTAGCCGGGGCCATGAGGGGCAGTCCGAAAGGGGCCATGGGAAGTGAAACAGCTTCCCTCCCCAAGGAAGCCCCCTCTGCTCCCAGGAGAGTTCTGCAGCTTGCCACACCATCACAAGAAACTACAGACCGCAACAGTGAACCTTAGAAAACCTGGCACAATTCTGGGGATTACATTTTTACATTCCATTTACAATTTTCACAGGCATGTTTATCTTTCTTATCTGTGTTATGGATTTGCATAGTTGCAGTTTCAAGAAAGAGACAATTTGCTGTCATTTTGCTTGCCATACATGCATCAGTATATATGGAACAGATTTTAAGCATTAGGCTGTATTTCACACTGGATAAGAGATTCTGTATGTTAGGTATTTGGGTGGGTTAGCAAAGGCTTCCAGAGCTTCAAGGAATTGTTAAACAACTTGTGCAGAACCTCAGCCTTAGAACTGGTTTATTTTGAAAGACATAATTCTCTCCAATTTACTGATGAAAGCGGTGGAAGGTAATCAGTTGATACTTGTTGGGTATAAGACTTTGCAAGAACAAAATATACCAGGTAATATCCCACTCCTTATTATGAGTACATCGTCAAACTTCTAACTGGGTAATAAGAAGATAGCTTGCCTAGCTTTGTGTGAAGTAAATAAAATATCAGATGTCTGGTGCTGAGTTCTGTCTGGGCTGTTATGTCTGCTTTTCAGGCTGTAAAAGAGAAGAAGGGGAAAAGTGATAACAGGAGTGCTAGGTTATAATATCTTTGGGTTTACTAATGGTCTTTTTATGGAAGGGAAAATAAAAAAGATGATGATTACTTGGGATTAGTATTCTTCAGCTATAGAGATGTATTAAAGTCTTTTATGTAGATCCATTTCCCAAATAGTCAGATGTAAAAGCATCTTGTTCCATCCTGTAGTAAAATCTTTCAGGACATTGACTATTTTCTCCAGCCTCTTAGGATATATAAAATGTAGGAATGGAGTTACAGAAATAAATGTCATTGTCTTCAAAATAATTGGAATAATTTGAAGGTCAGAATTAGAACTGGAATAGTTATTTCTTGTAAGAATACACCTTTCTCACACTAAAGCTTGTTAGAACCTAAGAAGCCAAAAACATCTCACTCTAGTAGCATTAAACAAACAAACAAACAAAACCAGAAAATAAGTAAGAAGGAGGGCTTGTTAACATAAAAATCAAGTCATAAATAATTTAAACTGAATTAATTTTTTTTATATAAAAGTCAGGCAATTGCCATGCTTAGCATGTATCTGTGGCTATTTACTCTGTTTTACTTGTATAATAAAATGTTATTTTAGTAGTTAGCATATTAATGTCATGCAGACTTCCATTTGTACTGTTGAACTTACATATTCAAAGATGGTTTGGTGTGAACTCAAGAAATGTAAATATAAAGTAGGACAGACATACTACAGAATGGGTACAACAATGAAAGGAAGAATAAATTTCCTAATATCACTAGCAAAAAGCTTTAAATTGTGATAAAAGAAGTTTTGTGCTTTCCAATGAAGCCATGAAAAAGATTTAGTAGGTATGATAGATTATAAAAATGGTTCCTGCTCCTGTTTCCATCGTAAAAAAATTATCTGACTGGATTTTCAAAATTGGACTTGTAGAGCTATTTAAAATTAATCCTTGTGCTTTGAAGATGCTCTCCTTGAAAAAATCAAACAGGTCTCTTTCTCTTCATGACAAATTCTCTTGGGATTGTACCAAAAAGGTTCCTGAATATCTGTTCTCCTGAAGTCTAGTAATTCTGTTGTGTGCCTTGCTTTTATCTATCAGGACCTTAAACTCTAGTCCCATGGTTGTGGTAGCCAAGCCTGCCCTTGACTTTATTCAGTGCTTCTTCACTGTTTGTGAGCAGCAGGTCCAAAAGAGAACCTTTGACGCAGCCTGCAGATGGCCCGGCCAGCAGCAACTGCGCCTTTCGCTGTTATAAGGTGTCCCAGGGTTCGGGAGTTCACAGCAAGGAGCGAGGATAAATTTGTTACAAAGTAACAAAGCAGGGCTGGTCTACCCTTTGCAGGGAGCAGGGCTACAGACCCGATGTAAGATGTGCAGACAGAGGCAGGAGACGAGAAAGGTCAACACAGGGTCCAACTTTACTGGCTCAGGAACACAGACAAAGACCAAAGCGTGGGCTTTGCAGACCCTTTTGTCTCAGTGCCAGCAAGGATGGGACAGAGAGATTACAACCAATGGAGTCCTTGCACACTGTAGAGTGACAGGGAGCATATGCAAAGGGACAATCTCAGGGGAGTTTTTGTTTGAATGAACCAATAGGACAATGAACTTACCACAACTTTCCAGCAGTCATACATATTTCACATGGGATATGCATAAACATCAGGATTTGCATGGAACTGGGTGACTGAAACCTTAAACTTATAACAATATGCAAAAGGCAGATCCCTCAGGGGCACGGGGATTTGCAGTGAGAAGGAGATATTAGAGCACAGAGCTCTGAGCCCCACTCATCCACCAGGAATTGCCTGGTGTGGGGGCTGTGGCCAGAGCGACATGCATGGCAACAAACCTTCTCTAGTCAGTACACCTGTGTCAAAAATTGCCTTCAACGCATTCTGGAATTCTCACAGATTGCTTGCAACAGCTCTAGTCCCCTTACAGCAGATATTAGGAAGATTTAAGCCTACCATGAGTACCAGGGCCTGCAATGGTATGGTTTTCTCCAGCCCTCTAAAGCAGGCCTCATCCATCTCGTCTTGATCCAGCGGTTTTAGCAGACACCTGTTGCATCACCTGTGCTAGTCTGTCTTCTGATCCTTAACTCCTAGTCACTAGTTCTCGACTGCTTTCTCTCTGGCTCCAAGGCAGCTTTTACGTTTGAGCCACTCCTTGATGTGAAGCACAACCTCCTCCTTGCCTTCCCACCTTTATCCATCCACTGAGCACTCCACTATAGAGAAATACCCCATCTTGTCTTCATAATCCCAGTGACATTATAGCTCTGCAATTTTGCTTAGATTTCTTATTCATCCTGCTTCTTCTGTATACTACATCCATTTTTATACAGGTATTTGACTTGGGCCCCAATTCATATCCCATGTCTCTCCAGGTGTAAGAACATCCCCTGCAGTGTTGCTGCTGAGATACATCTATTTTGCCCCTTGTGCCCTCACTTCTCATAAGTTTAGGACAACACGACCCAATACACACAGTTTAAAGAACTTGTCACTATACATTATCAAGTTTTTTGGCAAAGACACAGCTGCTCACTGCCAGATATCCCATCCCTACACAGTAGAGCTCATTGCTCACAGAGCAAAGGGATCATAGAAGCCGAAGCATTGCTTGCAACATCAGGCCTGTGTTGACCTACTGAAGGAGGGACCTTCTGCTGGAGCCTTTCCCCCCCTTACTGGAAAGGTGGAGTCATCACCTGTCTGCCTTACCTTTCACTGCATCCTTTGGGCTCTGAAGAACCCTTGGTGCACTTTGGGTTATCCTTAAATCACTCTGGGAAAAGGAGCAGGGGGCGTTAGTCCAAGGGCCAGGTAAGCCTTGACTTTTCTTCTGCAACATCTCAGACCTTAGGCACTGATAATCAAGAAATACCCTGATAAATCAGGCCAGGTTTACAGATAGCTGTTTTCATCCCCCTTGGAAGGGGTCTCTTAAAACTACCACATACCTTTTTAAACCTGTTTGGGCTCAGCTTGCTCTGAAAGAGCCTCCAGTGGGTTTGATTCATCCTTAACCAATGCCCAAAGCACTAGATGTATGCTCAAGTTGCTGATTTGCAGATGGAGCAGGAGGTTTTTCTGCCAGAAGTCACAACCTGTTCTGTCTGAACAGTCTCTCTCCTTCACCTGTTTGAACCTGATTACCAGCTGCTGCTGCTCCCTCCTTGCCTTGCATGGATCAGGTTCTTGCCTCTGCAGCCTTCCTGAAAAGGATGCTTCAATACCTTCTTCAAGCTCCCTGATGCTGTGCAGTCTCTCATCTCTTCCCACTGCTCTTTCATCCAGCAGCTCAGTGCCTTGGTCAGAGCACACCTCCCATAGAAGAGGCCTCAGACCATATTTGCAGCGTGAAATCCAAGCAGTGGCCAGAGCTGTCTCTGTGTCAGAGCCACTAGCATCAGTCAGCACTGGACCATGTGTCTTGTGGCACGCTAAGACCATCACTGCACTGTCTCCATGTGGTCCTGCTCAAGCCTGAGCAGGCCCCTGTGTGCCTCTCTTCACCAACTGCAGACACAGTGGCTGTGTCTTCAGTGTTTCACTCTGCAATTCCCAGCAGCAGCCTGCACATTAAGAAAAGCCCAGGAGAACTGGCAGCAGAGCCAGCAGTTTCTATCCAAACTGACAGCAGCAACCACAAACAGCAGCACCAGCAGCCTCCAAGGCACCCTGCGTAGTCCTGCCAGCTGACCAGCACCTTCTCACCAAGCTCCCAAAGCTACACTGCAAACAGCACGGCCCATTCCCGCTGGCCCATTCCTGCCCTGCTGCTTCTTTGCAAGCCCACCAGAGCTTACCCACAGCCCTTGCCTCCACTTGTAGCCGCTGCTGTGTGTGCCACCCTCACAGCAGCTGCTTCCAACAAAGCTGACCTGAATGTTAGTCTGAAGAGCTTCTCAAGTGCAGGGTTTAGTGTAAGACACTCATCTGTGATATCACAAATAGCAAAACAATGATTTATCAGGCTGTAACACTGAGAGGTGTCAGGTTGACAGGAAATGTGCAAAGTAGTAGGTAGGTTTTTCAAGCTTACTGAATACTAAATTTCACTTCAGCGTTTAGATAACCATGAAAGGAATTTATCAGTTCATTCTTTTACAATAAAAATATTAATTCTATGGTATTTTTATTATTATAAATTAAGGTGAAAATTTTTCCTGCAGACAGTTTTCAACTTTTACATGTTGTCTATTATTGAATCAATCCAAATATTATTGCAAGCATAAATTTAAAGCATTGTGGGTTTTTGAGGGCAGCTTCTCATTCAGAATGTGTGTGCATGCTTTTTTTTCTCTAAATATGAGAACAGTGTGACCTCTGTACATTTTTGTATATGCTGGGTAGGTTCTTCCTCTGCCTTTTGAATGCAGAACTCAACACTTTTCAAGAGTGCCAAGATCTTGGAAATAACTCTTTAACATTTTGTTAAATTGGAAAGCTGGGTAAAGGAAAAATTGCAGCTTCAGGACATGGTGTTAACAGATGAAAAGGAATCCACAAAAATTAACAGCGTGCTCTTTTACAAAGACTTAACCTGGGGAAAAGCTTCATTCATAGCTTAGGCCTTTCTGAGACACCAAAGTCAGTGACACAAATCTATAGAGAACTAGAAACTGTTAGATCTACGGTTGGCACTAGTCTGTCCCCTCTGAATGACTGGTCCTGAACATCATCACATATTTTATCCATCTTATATATCCTTACTTGAGCATAGTTAGAAAAAGTTATAAGTTTGTGCATTACCATTTGGAACAGGGAGCAGTGATGTCATCTGCAGCACCTGCTAATGGATAGGACTCTTAAACGTATAATGCTTTAAATTAATACAACTTATCAAGACAGGAGAACTAAAACAGATATTATTATACTGGTACAATTTACCCAGCATTTACTGGCACATTTTTTAAAAAAGACATCTACCTAGAGCAGAAGGATTTTGTCATCAATATACTGCTGCTTACTGAAAAAAATTTGTCATATTTTCCAGATCAAGACCTTATTTTATCCATGCCAAATGTTATTCCATTTGACTTATTTAGTTAGCAATGATGAAAAGTAAAGACCAAAAATAATGTGAAGAGTGAACTTTTACTAGAGCAGGATAAACCATTATCATTCAAAAAGCTGGAGTTCACCTGCAGACTGTTTAATTGAACAGTGGAAATGATGTAAACATGCTAGGGCTTTTTGGTTTTGGTTTTTTTTTAATTGTTCCATTGCAATCTCTCCTGATTCCAGTTGCAGCTTTCTCTAATTCCCCTACCTCTTTTAGTCTCTCTAGTCAACAAATCAGTTCTATCTCAGCTGGATTTTTGCTTGATTTCTCCCTTGCCTAGATTGTACAATAAACTGTAGAATAAATGTTAACTGAGTAGCCAGCTTACCTCCTCCTGGCAGGCTGCTGCTGTCCTTACCCTGAACCTCAGCCTCTGACTCAGCCTCATTTTCAGGCTGTCCCCCACAGTGCTCTTGACTCTAACTCAAGCCCTCAGCAATTCTCCTGACAAATGAATGTGCTTTTTAAAGATGATTCTGTTTCCACCACCAAACTGCTTGTTATGTTCCTGCTACCTGAATATAGATCTCCCACAATACCACAGGCAAAAGTATGGAACAATATGGCTTATGTCCTGCATAATTAGCAATCAGATAATCCCCTCAGGACAGTGTAAAGAGACAGATATCCACTCTGCAAGCAAACCTGTACTACTGCTCCTCTGGCTGGGTTTAGAAATACTGCCAATAGATATATTAGACTTTTAATAGATTAAATATTTTTTACAGTTAGCCAATTCAAATGGGCATACTTGTTGATACAACTCTGGTTTTTATTCTGTGTGACTTCCAGCAGCTAAAAAAAGTATTAAGCAGCTATCATTTAGTCAATCCTTTCGTATTTATGTTGCTGAAGTTGCAAATGAACTCATGAAAGTTGTTTCACTGTAAAAGTGTCTGATGTCATCAGCACTTGTTTAAAAAACAGCCAAATTAAATAGTTATAAAATTCTATCTAAGAAGTACAATTAAATGAAAAGATATAGATGAATGACCAGCTTAAAAAAATTAGAGTCTTTTAAGTATGAGAGGTTATGAAGAAAAAACTAGTCTCATGTTAATTGTTTCTTAGCTTAATACAGACCTTTTCCAGGAGTTTCTAATAATCCTGAATATTTTGTTGAATATAATAGCTGAAACAAATTTATAAACCACATTTGCTGGTTTTCACTGTGAATACAATTAATTTTCTTTATAGTAGCTGAATGTGGGGCTATGTTTTCCGTTTGTGTTGAAAGCAGTGTTGATAACACAGAGATCTTCCATTATTGCAGAGCAGAGCTTACACAGAGTCAAGGCCTTTTCTGCCCCTCACAGCACCCTACCAGTGAGGAGGCTGGGGGTGCTCAAGGGGCTAGGAGGGGAACTGGGAGAAGAAGGATGGGAGGGCATTTGAAATGATGGTGGTTTTCTTTCCAAGTAAACACTGTGCATCATGGAGCCCTGCTTTCCCGGAGGTATCTGAACACGCGTCTGCCCAGGGAAAGTGGTGAATTGTTGCATCGGGCCTCCCGTGCCTTCGGCCAAGGGGGCAGCGGGAGCCCATTCCGGCACGGCCCGGGGGGGCGACCCCGGCCCCGGCAGGGGCTGTGCAGCACCCAGAGCTGGCGCGGTGGAACCCCCCGCCCCGGTGCCGGCCACGCAGGGCTCGGGGGCGCTCCAGGGGCTGACTCCGGCCCAATGGCAGCTGCGGTGCGGCGCGGCGCGGCCTGGGACGAGCCATCCCTCGGCAGACAGTTGTGCGCATGCGGAGATCTACGCAGAAGCAGCTGCCTGCAGTGGCGCGGGCTGCGCGGCCGCGCCGATCTTGTGACTGCCCCCCGGGGCAGAGCAGTGGCGCCGACCGCATGGCCGTGACATCAGAGCGCGGCCCGTTTGCCCGCGAAACTGATCCCGTGTTACCATTGGTGCTTATGGGTGTCTATTTCTATGCGACGGACCCTGGTTGGCTGTTTTGTTGNAGAGCCAGGCTCTTACCGAGCTGGTTCTTGAAATAAAGCAAGGATAAAGGCCAGATTTCTGACTCTTTTACTTTGCTTCCACTGGAATCCCGCAGCAAAGCTTCTATCTGATTTCCAGGACTGAGCCAGTGACCACTGGGAGTTCCTTATCATTTTACAGGGTGATTCAGCCCTCCCCAAGGTGGCTCCCACAGCCGGACCTGAGAGAAATGCTGGCAGGGAAAACCCACAGTGAATTGCTTTGCTTGTGTGTGCATTTTTTTACTTTCCTTATCACAACCCACAAGTTTTCTGCCTTTTACTCTTCTGATTCTCTCCCTCATCCCTCTGGGATGAAGGGAGCGAGCGGCTGTGTGGGGCTCAGTTGCCAGCTGCAGTTAAGCCATGACAGCCCTTTTTGGTGCCCAATATAGGGCTCAAAGAGTTTGTGATAATAACATACTGACCTGAGTGTATTGTAAGGTATTTATATCTGGTAACAGTCACAGGTCACAATATTGATTCATCTGTTCCCAATATTAGTTCATCTGATCTGTGCCATGCTCATTTTTTTTTGTTTGCTATAAGAGTTAAAGACTGCTGTTGGCTTTTGTATTTTTCTGTGATTATTGATATGTTACCTGGGAGGTTTGTTATTAAAATACTGAGCTACAACTTAAAACCAGCACACCATGTTCTCCAAATAGTACACATATAAAAATACAGAACATTTTCTCATTAAAATTCAGTATAAAGTTAACCTAATTTGTGATTTAGCACATAGTTAAAACTACATGATTAGTGATACTTTTATGTAATGTATTTTCATTCTGTCAACCACAGTGCAAAAGTATACTTTTCGGGAAGGCAAAATTCTGGGGTACTTGAAAGAGACGTAAGGTTTTCATATCCTATGATATCATATATGATATATGTGTTTTAAATCATATGTCAATGGTGATATTTTCAGGTAACCATATCCCAAGGTCAGATATACCCATTTGTACCAAGAATTTTTATACATACCAAAGAAACACATAGAGGCTACGTGATTTTTGTAACTTCTGGCATAGATATTAATACTCTGTATGATAATTAGAACGAAGATTTTCTTAGTTGCCCAAGTGACTTTAAAATTTAAAAATGCTCCTTGATCATACAAATATCTATGCTTTGCAAGTGTATCCTCAAACACCGTATATACATTCCGTGTATATTGGAATACATGTGTGTACCCTCCAGCCCATACCATTCCAGTCCACCCTATCCCATCCCAATTCATATGCATACCATCTATTGTAATGCTCATCTAAAGTCTATTCATTGCTTTATCTAGGCTAGCAAAGACAAAAGAGTTGCTTTGTGCAGGATAGACAGCACTTAGGGTAGCCATGCAGATTGCTTATCTAAAGTTCTCTTGGCCTGGCTCTGGAGCTCCTGTGACACTGGCATGCTGAGTTGCAATAAGGCTTTGTGCCTGCTTCACAGATGGCTCTGAATGCAAGCAGCCAAGGCACACAACACTGTGCATTTGTACAAGCCAAAATTCCCACATGGTCTATTTGGAGCTGCCGTTTAGGCAGCTTGGATTTTGATCTGTTTTGTGTTATCAAAACCATGTTGTCTGCAGCAGTCTGTAGCATGGCTGAGGTTTTTGTTACATTAGTATAAGCCTACACAGCCTTGCTGGAATTTGTATTTATTTCTTTATGTATAAAAAATTTTCAAAAAATGTGGACCAATCACCTTGCATCAGCAAAGTGTCTTTTACAAATAGACTGGCTTTCTTTTCCCTTTTCTACATCCAGCTGTTTTGTTAGCAAGCCCTTGTGTAATGATAATCTTTCTTGATTTATACGATGACAGCTCTTGAAGCCGTACTCAGCTTTGTCAGTGTAATTGCCCAGACCTTTATAAGGGGTAAGAGGAATGGATCAGAATCCTGGAGTATTTAGCTTCCATCCAAACTTTCTGATAATTTTCATATTAAATTTTGGAAACTGAGCTTTCTTAAGTGACCTGAAAAAAATACCTAAGAGGTAATTTCATGCTGTCTCCAGTACATTGTGGGTGGTAGATATCTGGTGTCAAATATTGGAAGACTCTCACTGTACCCTTCTGCTTTTGACTGGCATGTTCCTCATTTTATTCAGGAACAAAATTATTCTAACACTGGAAAATCATTTTACAGAGAACTTTTTTGGACCCTGTAATTCTTATATTTTGAAGAGAATGTTGGTCCATTCAAAGATAATGGCCCCAAACCCTGTGTAGTTTAGTGCTGACTATGAATAATTTAGGTTTTGCAAGATCTGGAAAGATTTGTCTTTGATACTGAAGAATACAATTAATTTCTGTCAATTGATTGAAATTAGAGAATTGGAAGTCAGTGAAGAGAATTTGATCTCTATGGTAGAATGGTGATTAGAGCTGATAAGACATTTGTGAGCAGCTATTTCAATTAAAATAAAGTATCAAAATCTTTTTCAGGTAATTTTCATCTTAATGATACAGTAAATGTGGAATTGACAGAGATGTTTTAGTCAGTAGACTAAGGTATTTTAAATGCGTTATGGGATGTATATAAAATAATTATGTAAATGTGATGATTAATTTAAAAAAGGCTTTTCAAAGATGGCTTCATTGTTAAGCCCATTTGCAAATAGTTTCTCTGCCAGCCTTGGTTTTAGAAAGGTTTGCCTTTTTAACAGTGCTTCCTTAATTAAAGAAATGAAAAACGTTTATTTTTGTCTTTTGATTTCTGCTGAAACAAACCATTTTCTAGTTATCAATTTGACATTACCGATTTGAAGTAATCCTAGGGGGAAAAATGTAATTATTAGTGGTATCTGATAATCTCAATTTAGCCTGGTAGCCAACACAAAATTAATAGTTCTTACAGGGATTTCTGCTGGTCAAAGCTCAGAAGGAATAATGCCATTTTCTAGTGGCGGTGTTGCAGTATTTTAGTAGAAATTAGTCATGGATTTTGAGGAATATTAGTACTTTTTTTTTAACCTCAATTAATAAAGCTCCATAAACCTGATAAATCTCAGTTTATCAGCTTGATTATGCCTTTTCTCTAAAGCCCACAGGACCAAAGGATTTTCCTAGTTAACAGCTCTCCCCATTGTTCCCTATCTGCTTGTCTCTAGTCAAGTTTTCAGGTTTATGTTCCTGAACTAAGTATAAAATAGATGAAAGATAATATCAAGATACAAATATAAAAGAAGTGATGAGCAGTTAGGGAAGAAGGTGGAGTGGATTGCAAATTTTGAGAGAGGAAGGTGGCAGGTGGTTGAAGAGAGAAAGAGAAAATGTAAAAAATAAAGAGAAAGCTCAAAATTATCTTTAATGAAAAGAAAATTTATTAATCAAGTTTAAAAATAAAATTATTAAAATAAAAATTATAAAACCCGGGGCGGGAGTCAGAGACACTTGGTGTCCCGCAAGGCAATAGACCCAAGCACTGGGATCAGGCAGTGCTGCCTAATTGTAAGTAAGATGGGGGAGGGGCTGACCAGAGGCAGCACCGGGCTCTTTGAGTGGCTAGCCCACACAAAAATGCGCTTAAGTCTCTTGGGTTCAGTCTTTTATAGAGTCTCTGAGTCCTCGGCACCGCCTCTAGCCCGCCCATGATCCGCCTCTTCAGTCGATGGTGGTTGGACGGACGGATGATGATATCACTGCTCTTTGTCCAATGGCTGGCTCATTGGTAGGGGCTCAAAGTAGGTGATGTCATGTTGCTCCAGTGGCAGGAACTAGTCCTCATTAGTATGCCGGTTGCTATAGCTACACCTACAAGACCGTTGGAAGTGCCTCTAAAAATAGTCCTGTGTCCTTTAATATGCAGCTTTAACCCAGGCAGTTCACTGAATAGGAAAACTTAGTATAACATTTTAAACATACACAAAATAATTGTACAAATAATATTTTAACACAAATAAGGTGTACATGCATTACATTAACTGGTAATATTGAATAAAAATTGGAACAGGCTCGTTTTAACAGGAAAACTAGGGGTATTTAACTTGGGGTATTTTAACTTTAACAAAGGGATACAAACAGTTTTTAACAACCTTTTAAACATAATGAACCTTAACCTTTTGGTCTTAATTGGATTAACTCTTTTAATTAACTTTTTAATCACTTTATTCATTAACACCCAAATTAACACATATGCAAAAGCCAATTAACTAAATTCATTTTTAACAAATCCCCCCTTTTTAACTTGTACCTCAAATTTGGCTTTCGCATTTTCGTTAAACAAATGTGGACAACTCTTCATTTATCGTATTAAGATGTTCAAGGTTATAAAGCACCTGGTGGGCCCGCTTATTATTTTTTTTGTTCTTCTTCTTTTTCCTGAATTGGATGGTCATTACAGACTGGGCTTGCGTTGGGAAAGTTTGGGTCTGGTTTTGTTGGTAATGTTGGAACTGAGGCATACCCTGAACTACTGAAGTAATTAACCGAATTAAGCAGGGGATAAAACAAGGGAGAAAGATTAAACCAATGAGGGATATTCCAATGATTATACTGACTTTCTTCCACCACTCGCCTGAGAACATATTATTCCACCAGTCAGAGGTGGTCATCGAATACCACCTCTGAACTGGGACATGAGCCAATTTTCTAATATCTTGTGTAATTTGGGTTATTACTTCTCCATGATCATCTATGTGTAAACAACAATCGGAAGTATTAAATTTTCCACACACTCCTCCTTCTTCAGCCAATAGATAATCAAGAGCGAGTCGGTTCTGGTAGACAGCTGCACGTAACTTGGACTGGGTTTGACTTAGGAGGTCTACAGCGGTGGTGGTCTTATTGGATATTATTTGTATGAGGGCCTGGAGACGGATGATG